>CM051234.1:400563783-400791283 GCA_027917425.1 Gastrophryne carolinensis
TTCAGTTGACATCTTATGCTTGCTGCATTTGTTCAGCTGCCACTGAACTCCATTTAACCTGAGAATAAGTGACTTGTGTACTCTGATTCCTTCTAGGCTTCATCACAAATGTGATGCATTTCTGTCCTGATATACCATTCTCTGCTCCCATGGATGAAGTCACGTTCAGTGTCCCCTAAATCTGGAGCCCACTACATGAGCGTTTGTGAACTTAATTTTTTCTGATGTTTTTTCTTTGTAGTTTTTAATACAAACCAAAATAGAAATGTAATAAGTGGCTAATCAAAGCCCAAGAAAAAATGTAAGACTTAAAAAAGAGAAAATCTAATTTAGAACACTTTTGTGTGTTTTCTGTGTGAATTTTATTTTTCCCAGGCCTTTATGATGTTTTATGGTTTTAACAGAATTTAGTAGTATGTTGTGCTTTTTTTCTTATTAGACAAACACTTGGCACATTTTATGTATGGCTGTAAGACAGGTGTCCTTAACTGACTTATTTTAGTTTTTTAAGCTTTAAATATAAACTACATATCCCATCTGTTAGCTTTCCATTGGCAAATGGCTGTTTCACAAATCATTTCTGCCTGTCAGTCGATGTTTACTCCGAACATTTTACTTATAAAATCAAATTATGCTAGTGACTTAATTTAATAGCAAACTGCAAATAGGAAAGGGCAACTTCACCAGAGCCTTTACCAGTACACTTAAAAGGCCAAAGTGAAGCCAGGGAACAGGCAGCCAACACAACATTTCCCACTTCACTGAGGATGCCTCATGATCATCCCGGGGGGCACCCCGTCAATATTATAGCTATTTTGAAACAAGAGTAAAGGTGATCCAACACTCCCCTAAATAGCTAAAACATACATTTTATTGTCCCATGTACAACAGCTCCTGAACAGTACTGTAAGTATTAAATACTCACCTGACTGTCATGCTTGTCTTAAAGAATCACCTACTCTGTTCTCTTGATGTGCAGATTCTTTGTGCATCCCTGGCATCCATATAGATGTGCAGTCAGTCTTGTGCGCCAGGGCAGTGCTATGATGATCATAGGAAGGCAGTGCTGCTTTAGGGGTTAGGGGTTATTGTCAGAGGGTTTCTATTTACATTTCTATGTATAACTGGGCACATAAAACCTACCCTCTCCCAGTATGCATTACCTATTGTAGTTTTTTAGTTTGATTTGGGTGTGCTGGTGTGCCCACTATAGCCAGCCTAACATTGCCTGAACTCTGTCTGGACCGACCAGCTTCTTTAGCCCCCCCCCCCCATTGACCTGGATTAACCCATTGCTGTGTCACTTGGAGGACAGACTTTACCTGTATGAAATTGGCTTGCCTTTAGACCAGTCTTCTGTTTAAAAGTTCAGGGACAGGCTAGGTAATACACTGGAAACGTAGTACACACTTGCCAGACTGATCACCCGTGTGTAACCTTGCCTATCCCTGTACTTTCCCTGTTCTGTTTAATCTGGCTGTTCATTGGTGTTTAGGGCCTCGGCTCTTATCTCTAGTACACTATGTGGCATATTGTAAACTGTGTGGCATATTGGGGATAACAGCTGTCTGAAGATTGGTGACTGGTCAGGTCACACAAGTACAGTAAAAAGTTGCACAAGTGGTCCTGTGATGTCTTTTTGGGCAGTATACACCAAATGTCCAATGCTGAAATAGGTGGGCCAAAATGGGTGGAACAGCCCTCAGAAAGGATGACCAGTCCTAGCAAATCTGTGAATGGGGGGGGGGGGTTAGGAGCTGATGGAATGAGCTGGGGCTTTAGTGGCTGCCTTATTATGAGACATAGGCCTGAGATCTGCTCATCAGAGGAAATTAAGAAAAGCATTAATAGAACCAGCCATGAATGCTCTGACAGTGGCATGTGACTGGTCTGAATGGGAAAGAGATTGAGGGTTAGGACCAAAATGAGTGCACATTGCCAAATACAAATAAATTAGATCAAGTCCATCTATGGAAAAGGCGTACAAAAACAATGAATATGTACCGTACATAAATCCTACATTCAAACAAAACAATATCAAATATAGAATGCAAACTCCTACATGGACTACTATCCTGTCTGTAAATAGATGGATATCCTAGCATGACATATCCACTCTACAATGAGTTGTGAACTTGTGATGGTATGTATTACGATAAAAATTTAATCGGGTACTTGTTGCAGATAGACTAAATATAAAAACCAATCATTAAATTGATAATACCAACTGAAATAAAGTATAAAGTATACGCTATAGCACAAATTAGCTAAAGAATATGAAGCTAAAACTGAACCTGTTGCCAGTCTATGGGAGCTCAGAGAAAATTGTTTGCAATTCAAAAGCTTTGCAATAACATTTACATTTAGTCCGGATGGTCTATGTGTAAAAAGGTTAAAGATCCATCACGACATTTTTCTGAATTTTTTTCAAAATCCCCCCTTTGGATTTTCATGGATTCTTTCTGATATCGCACCTATCCTCTGAAATTCTAGCCTTCAGTTTTCTACTTGTCTTGCCGACATAAAATCTGGCACCAGGGCATCCCCTCTCTTTGTATTTACAGAATTCCTGACCCTATTCAGTGCACTTCTCTAACTAGCAGATCCCTACCAGGCCACATTGTGTCTCAGGGACCTCCTTCTCTACAATGGTCATCCTCAGAGTATCTGTACATGCATCATGGCAGGATGTCCAATGACCTGCAACATTAGATTGTGCAAACTCACTTACAGTATTATTATTTTTCGTAGATCAGGTACTACCCACATATTCATCATCTCACTTGCCACCACAAGGAGGGGCTATTTATAAGGCAAGTAAACAGATTCACTCTACCTCAATAAATAGCCCCTACCTGAGATGGGAAGCTAGGTGTCGGAGGCTGGAGAGATCGGTGGAAGCCAGGTGTTTGCGTTGATCTCTCCGGCTGTCAGTGAAAGCAGCGGCGGATGGCACAGGACATCAGTGATGGATTAGAGGTAAGCTTGGGGAAATATAAATAATAAAATTATAATAATTATATTATTATATTTATTGTGTCTGTGTTTTTTTTTTACATTTAACTCTTTGTGAACCCATAGGGGTCCTTAATGACCCTAGTTCACAAGGCAGAAGAAATTACCGCCTTAAATATTAAAAAAAGGGGAGTTCTCCCCTCCTGTGGAACACATACCAAAGGGCATAAGAGCTTGTAACTTGCAGTGCCGGGGGGTGCCCCACGCAACTCCTGTGCTCTTGGATACAAGCCCGTATGCCTGGTGCTCGGGCTGGCTGCCTTTTGGGGGGGTGGGTGCAATTTTTTTTCTAAAATCAATTTTACTATTGAAGAAAGTATCAAAAAAGGTCAGGCATTTGTTCCTTAGATATAAATTGTTTCTAACATAAAATACCAAAATTATTAATGCCGGCTGTCATTCGAATTTAGAAAAATCATTAGCTGAGTGAAGTTGGCCCTTCTCGCCAGCTTTTTGCTGGCGTGAGCTGGCGGTGAGAAAAAAAGTTCTCAACCAAATTTCACTGCAAAAAAAAAAAAAAGAATATTGGTAGGTGTTAAAATTGTATAATCATCCATTGGATAATTGAGGTAAAGTCTGCAGAGTATAACTCTTTTTCAAGCTAACTTTCTAAAAGTAGAATTGTTATTTGGGATATTTTTGTTTTAAGGGGGCTTTTAGCTTTTTATACAGATATTATAATATAGTAATATTGAAATTACTCTACAGCTCAGCTTCATCCACATTAAAATTACATTATCCTGGTAAAGGAAATGTCTAGATTTACATACAGTTTTTTTAAAAGAGTTCTGTAGGGATTCTTCTTTCATTCTAAAAACAACATTATTTTAATTAATTAATTTTAATTTCCTTACATACTCCATGAAATGCAACTTTGTAGTTTTGTTTTTTTTTTACTAAGCTTTTCATTAAAATGATATGTATGTATGTACTTGTATTTTTTCATTTTGATAATACAAATTTAAATTTTTTTGCTACAGTTTATTTCTATCATTGTATACAGATGTTTTAAATGAGTTAGTTATTGTTCTTTCACTGTAAAATGCAGTAAAGTATTTTGTTAATAGAATAGGTCTTCTATCTTATTTACTAAAATACGCATGTTGGCTAAAGGGGACATTCTACAATGGCGGCTAGTTTACAGGGCCTGTTTCCATCGTGAATTTAAGTGGTTCACGGCAAACAGGCTTAACTTGGGGGAGGTGGGGAGAATGAAAGAGGGATAGGTTAGATATGGCTGGAAGTCTGCTTTAAAGACTTTAATAAAGAACTGTGTGTTGGTATTTGACATAAATTCTGTCAACATTTGTTTCTAGTTGAACTGACAACATTGGGGACAAATTTCAAGTTTGACAGAATCTAAACAGCTATTTTTAAAACAAAAAAAATCTCAAAAACTGTAACAATGTTTTCTGACTTGTCTATTATTTTGTGGGCATATATATATTTCTCTTTCTTGCCCTCATGTGTGCTGCTTTTTTCTATTTCTTTTCTGGCCTTTATACATAAACAAGTACAGTTATAGGGATACCTGGAGGTCACTTACCTGTTTTTTCCCATTGAAAGTTCTGTTTTATATTCTTTGGTAGCTCTGTTGGGTTACCATGCATGTTTCAAGTACTTTGTTTACTGGGACTTTTCTGTTCTATTCTGCTGTCTGCTGCTTATTTGGATGTTTAGTGTTATTTTCTCTTGGTATGTGAGTTTTTTTTTACAATAACACAGCTTTCACAAATGAATTTTGTAAGCGCTTTTTTATTACACAGGATGTAGTGGGTCACGATGACTCATATGACACTCCTGTGATATTTTGAAACTCAAGGGTACGTAATACGGGGAAACAACCACAATAATAAAGGGCTGTCAGGGTCTTTGATCCTTTCCCATGCTACGAGTATTCCAGTTAATAATTACCACATTCCATGACCCTAGACAACACATTTGCCTCTAATGCAACTTCCAACACAAACATTAATATGAAGAATTTTTTTTTTTACTTTTAAACTATACAGAACAATCTTGAATGTAAATAAAAACTCCCATATCAATATCATTATATGTTTCCTATTAAATGGGCCTAAAACCCCGAGATGCACAGCTGCATCAGCTGACATTTCTCATAATATATGGGCATGCCCCAAGATTAAAACATTCTGGAGCAGAAAAGCTAAAAGTACCTGCAAAAATGTAATTATGCTCCTCTCCCATCAGAGTTGGCAATGTTCACATGGTTAAAAGGCTAAGAGTAGGGAAGAGGACTTGGAGTTTATTGCTTATTATCTCAGCAATAGGCAGGGAAACTATTTTAGAGACTCGGATCTATCCAAAATTTCTTTTGTTTTTCAAATTTGCCTGGACAGAAATGACTTCAGCCAGAGAAACCAAATTAGAGGCTTTCTGACACTTGGGAAAGTTTAATTAAAGTGGACCCAATCCAATACGGGTTGTCCCACTGTTTGAAAGCCCCCAGGTTGTTTCCTATAACTTACCTGCCATGGCACATGTATGAAATCAGTGACATGCAGCTGGCATATGAATGCATGGCAAAAAGCACTCTTTAGACCAGGCATAGTGGCATGTGTCCCCTTGGCCTATGTAAATGGCTGGGGGCAGGAGTACGCCTCAGCTACAGTGTGGCTGGAAATGTGGCGGCGGCTGACAAGGTTTTACACAGTGGGGTATGTGAGAGAACTTAATCGGCTGTCCCCGAAGTCTAAAAGTAGTTAAGGTGGTTGGTCCATTTTACCTTGTTGACCCAGGAGAAAAAAAACAAAGTATAAACTACATTCTATGTGTACTATATTGGAACGTCTTGTTTCTAGAGGGTATTTGGCGTACAAAGTTTGAGAACCACTGCACACTCTCTCTATGCATACCCTAGAGGGTACACAGCTGTGTTCAGGGGCACATCTAAATTTTGGTATATTATTCTAACAGTGAAACATTATTGCTTGTTACTTTAATAGCGCTACCATGCCTGTGGCCTACATTTTTTGGTGTTTATAATCTATCATCCCCTTGGGTTGGAACGGCTCACTACCATTGGATGCTTGGTGTAAAAAGGTTGAGAACCAGTGCTCTAATGTGCTGAACCCTCCTCCTCAAGGGCCACCAACAGGTCATGTTTTGCAGATCTCCACACACAGGTGATGTCATTATTGCTCAGGCTACAGCTCTGTGTAATTACTCCATCTGTGCATCAGTGCGGATATATGAAAAAAATTACCTGTTGGTGGCTCTTGAGCAGGAAGGTTGAGCACCAGAGATACCAACCTGACCCATTCCTGCGGGGTGATTTTTCTCCAGGCCTGCACTTAGCACTGACCATTTACCTCAACACACCTGGACCTGAAATCTTCTTGGATTGAGTGGTTCAGGCGCAGAAGATTTGTTGTTCAATTGACCACTAATGTGACCCCTTGTCACACATTCCAACCATCAAGCGATGAATGAGAAATTTTTGGTCAGCAGAAATGATCCGACGGCCGACCAAATTACCAATTCTCGTTCATTGCTTGATCACAACTGCTGTTGTCACGGAGTGATTAGCGCTAAATTGAGATCGCTTTAGCAATTTCTCGCTGGGCACTTGCTCCATATAAACCCAGCATAAGTCCAGGTGTGTTGAGGTACATGGTCATTGTGAAGTGCAGGCCTGGAGAAAAAGCAGGCATGGTTCAGGTTGGCATCCCTTTATTTCTGTTTGTCCTCCATGGATGCCACCCTGACCCATTCCTGCAGGGTGAGTTTCCTCCAGTCCTGTACTTAGCACTGACCATGTTCTCGAACACAACTGGACTCGGTCAGTTAACTGGCTTGAATAATGGTCAGTGCTAAGTGCAGGACTGGAGAAAAATCACCCTGCAGGAATGGGTCAGGTTAGCATCTCTTTACACTTGCTGGGTAATAGGATGATACTAAGACCCGATTCATACAGTATGTCAACAATTATTCTCTGTAAATGGCATAACCTCAATAAATATTGTTAAAAAATGCTTCCTTAAATTGTAAGTTAAAAGCAATTGCATGGATGCCTGGGAAATCATTACACACAATCCTTTGCACAATCTATCTAGATAGCATATCTTTCTCATTGTGAGCAGTCTGCAAAGGTCTGCTGCTATTGTGTTAGAATGACAATGTAAACTTGGCAGTGGTGGACAATTCTACAATACTCTGCGGGCAATCCAAAAGCTATGAGGTACGTGCCAGCTCTTAGCAACAGTCAATTAGCATGAGGAAAGTGATCATTATTTCATCTTTGCCAACAATGGGAAGCAGAGGTAGTGTTAAAAAGTGTGAGACGGTGAGGGCCAGGGATGGGTCTGCAGGCTATTTAGTAAAAGGGAGTTTTCCTAAGGATGTATGGAAGTTTTTTATTTAACACGTGCTGAGAACATCTCATTTAAAAAACTACTTTACTGAAAGCAGGGGAAAAGTGTATAGTGGCCTGTTTTACATGGAGGGAGACACCTGCATTGGCTAAAGGTACTCTAAAGGCTGTTTAACAGGAACTACAGCAGTATTATTAAATATATTAGATATGCCTGTTTTACTTTTTTCAGGATGCTAAAAAATGTGATAAAAACAAGGCAACAGAAGCAATAGTCTACTCCTTCCTCTTTAACATGTCAGTAATGCTCTGCATTCTGGGATCATTGTCCTTTTCCTGACCCCAGCTCTGCTCTGTCTGTGCAAAGCACAGCTATAACCCCGCTTTGCACTTTTGCCCCCTCACCTCTCCTCAGTATTGAATGTCCTGAACAGAGTTGCAGCCAAGTGGGGGAAAGAATAAACAGTAAGTGACTAAAAACTTAAATTTTATTAATTTTAGATGCTGGGGAATAGTTATTTAAGGGTTTGGGCTTTTCATTAAATGATGCTGAAGGTTCGGCTTAAGTAGATGTTCTGCTGCTACACAAAGTAAAAATATTATTTGACAAAGCAAGGTGCACTTTGCTGTGTGTGAACTGCAACCTCTCCGTGATCTTTTGAACTTTAACACATAGAAAAGTGCAAAAAATATTTTAAATTCATGCAATGGGGCATTTTTTTTACAGGCCATGTATATCATTTTTCCAATGAGGAAATTATATTTTTTTCCAGTTTGATGGTCTTATGGGTTTTATGGGTCTTATGAGTTTTATGGGTTTTGCGTAAAAGTTTGGTGATTGTTTTCTACATCCCCCAAAGGGTGCTGTTATTTCCATATTGCTAAAAAAAGATTTTTACTTCATTGGAAAAATTATGGATTACACCCGTAAAAATGCCTTATCACATGTGCAGGTGATTTGCAGGAAATAGCACAAACCTTTTTATGCACTTCCTTGTGTGTTAAAATTAAAAAGCTCATTCAGGTGCATGTGTCAGTTCACACCACAAAGCAAACCCAAAGTTAAACATCCTTCACCAAATAATTAGCACCCCCCCACATGCCAGTATGGAGGGCAGGGATGTTACAATGGCAAAGAAAGCAGCACTGCCTAACAACTTTTCTCCAGTCAATCACTAAAGCTCATAGATTGTGGTCAGGCAGATGATATTGTGGACGGGATGTCCCAGTTTCCATCACTGTCACCATCACAATTCCATCTGAGGGATGGTAGTGAAGTTCCTACTAACTAAACTGAGATAGACAGCTAGAGTTAGGTTCACCCTGTTCTTCCTCATCTTTATCATGTATGTAAGCACTCGTATGTCCATGCTGACAAATCGCACTTGTGTTCTCAGACTTTGCATACCACTGACTATTTTGATGGCAGAAGCATCAGAACAACCTTCATTTAACACTTAGTTGGAAGGTTGCTGATTAAGTAGCCAGATGAAAGTGTTTGAGGATGTCACATACTCCCATAAGCCCAGTTAATCCCCACCCCAAACCAGTGTATTAGCTTTAGTATTGGGGCCCGCTCCCCGCACCAGCCTCCAATTGCTGCAAGTGTGCTTCTGATGTGCAGGGAACTCCCTTTCATCAGTAGCCCATTGACCGAACCTTCCTTTTTTTATTTTTTTTTATTTTTTTTCTTCTCTCTTTTGTCCCCAGGATTTCTCACAATTTGGGAGGGTCGTCTCCATTAGTGGGTTGCTAGTCACCCACATCACGTTTTTGTCATGTCACATACTGGCCAGAGGAAACAGAGTTCAAAGAGACTTTAAACCCAAATCCAATATTAAGGCTGCAAGCAGCTCAGCTGATGCCTGCCCCATGGGCCCCTCCTCCATTTCCTGCAGTGCAGGGTAGAAACCGTAGCAGGGCTCCAAAGTTCCTCCCGTCTTTTAATTTCGTTCCTCCAGGACCACACCTAAACAGCCACTCTATGCTTTCATAGCTCCCAGTCTCTGACCACAGCAGAGCCTGCTAAAGACAGCTGCACCATGACACACCCTTCCGAGCACAACCACAACCCAGAAATCAAAGCAAAGAATGTGGCTTCACTTACAATACACATGGCATTTACATGGGGTGCCTTGGGGGAAAGGACCAAAACCCAGGATAGTCAAAACTTTCAAGAAGAAAGAACTAGGGCAGGATTAGAGGGTATAGAAAAAAAATAATGTTGTTTCAAGTGTGGACCGTTTCTGCTGTTCTAGAGTGAATTCGGCCTCAAAGGTTGTGATGAAAACTTTCTTTGTTACGTCAGGACGTTTACAGGGGGTTGTTGGTAGTAGTGAGCTGATATCTGCTATGGGGGCCATTTGTACCATGCCACAGAAATTACAGGACCTATTACATTGGGGGGGGGGGGAGTGGCAATTGCAATCGCTCATCTGCCAGAGAGTACATTTTTTCCTATTATATTCTCCCTTGCTACTGAAACTCCATGAGAGCATTGAGCCCGGGCAGGTCTAAGTGTGCCCATACTTCCCTGCGTTGTGTCATGTGCCACATTCTTGAGCATAACAGAAAGTTTATGACTGTAAGCTGCAGAGAGCCTTGTAAGGAAGCAAACTTTCTTGGTGTTGGGGGGCATGCCTTTTTAATACACTACATTTGGGTAATTATGGGAATTAGAGAGCAGAAAAACACTATGCATGTTTATTTTTGGAGTGCAAGGGTGGGGGTCTACTTATAAAGTGACAGCTTATTCTTAGGTGCTGGGGGTAGGAAATGTGCTCTGTACAATTTTTAGGGGGGTTGATGGGGGCTGCTTATTTTTGGATGGTGGAGGGTTTCCTATGCACTCTGTGTTTTATTCTAGGGGCCTGAAAGGGGATCTGAGGGAGGATATGTGCATACTCTGCACATTCTTTTTTGGGTGCTGTGTATAGATGCTGAATTTTGAGGGCGGGGCAGATCTGCATGCACCCTGAGGTTTAGGGTGGGGGGTGGTCATTGGTGGAATGGGAGAGCAGGAAACTGGGGTAGCCCTGAAAGATTTTTTCCCATGAGATCACATGTTCACGATTATGCCATTATAGGGTTGATATTACTCACATTTTTAGTGAGTAGACACTTTTTCTCACGAGTTTTTCACTCGGTGCAATTCAGCAACACATTCAGCAAGGCAAATGTGTAAATAAATTGTTGTACAGCTAAATATGACCCTACCAAGGAAAAAGAAAAAGACTTTACACACACAAAACAGGAGTAAAAAAATACGGTGCTGAATCAACCCTAATATGTTTGAACACAATCCATTAAACTGGACCTTCATCATGATTTATTGAAAAGCCCAAACCCTTCAAAAACTATTCCCCAGCATCTAAAATTAATATATTTTAAGTTTTTAGGCACTGTATGTACAGGGGGGGGGAAACATATAAGGTCCGCTTTAAGGGGGTTATTTAAGAAGGGATAGCGCCAGATAGTGCCTCGTAGCGGCAGGCAGCGTCTGGTGAATGCTAGGCGCTGTACGCAAAACCACCGACTCTAACAGCGCCATGTAGCGCCACATGTATTATTATAGGCGGCTCAGCGTATAGCGCCGGAGCTTTAGCTTCCAGAACGCCAGGTATTACCTTTCACTCAGTGTCCCTCTCCCATACATTTTAATGGACGTTTATTTGCTTCTGTTTAAAGTGGACTGTCACCCAGGGGTGATCGGCCCGGGAATCTATAAGATTCCCGGGCCGATCACCTCCCTCACCGCGGGACATCCGAGATCGGGATGTCCAACGCTGAGGGACCCCCCCAAAACCCCCGAAAAACTTACCTCGCGCGCCCCTCTAGGCGTGCGCGCCCCCGCGCCGGCCGTTTGTGAATGGCCGGCGCGCACTGTCAGAGGGGCGCGCGGGAGGTGGCGGCGGACGCGCTGTCTTGTCCGCCGCTGTCACCCGCTTGTCCGTGGCTACGTGGGAGCGTGGTGAGTTTTGGGGGCTTTCTGGGGGGTTTTACACAGCGGGGTTTTTACACAGCGGGGCACCCGCTGGTCCACTTTAAACAGCGTGTTTGACAATTTTTTTTTTTGCTCAAATCATCGTGTGACCTCTCCTGGCTGCAAACAAACACTTTTAGAAACTTTTTTGACTTTTTATATTTTTATGCAGAATTGTCATTACAGGTCTGGCACTAAAGTGTTACAGTCAGTGTTGAAACAATGTCATTTCATGTGTTTTTGCTTTGTTACTGGTGGATATTTGTTCAAAAACAGACTTTAATCACACATCGTCTGGCGCACTATGCTATAGCGACCAGATTTACAGCGCCAACGCTGTGTGTGTGTCCTTTTTAGATAAGTATGGTGTGGAGCGCTGAGTGAGCTGGCGCTACCTTTCGCTCGCTGCAGCTCTGTACTGGTGTTAGAGCACCCAACATACATCACATTCATCAATGCTAGCCAGGTTACTACAGCGACTGAGGCGCTCTGTTACAGCACCCGATACTTTACAGCGTCTACAAGTGGTTGCTCTAAGCGCCAATATACAGACGCTCATCTGGCAATACCTAGCGTTAGTAATGAATCAGCCTCTTAAACTTTTCAAACATAATAGAAATAGGTGAGAGAGAATTGTATTCATCTCCTTCCTATTGAAAGTGGAAAGTTTCTTCTTCTCTGCAAGAATGGAACCCTCTGCAATTTGCGTTGCAATGTTTGTAACATTGGATAACTATAGTATTATTATAGTTTTTGGCCATGACCTTGATTCCATAAACTTTCCTTAAAAATCTTCTGAAAAGACTGTATTTATGCTTTATGTCACAATAAAACCTGAGGTAAATTAAAGTGTGATGCAAAGAAGAGAGGATGTTAGTCACTCGAATCAAGGCTGATATGAAGAGATTTCTATTTACACAGAGAGCAACATTGCCTAGATGTTCACCATGCTAAAAGCCACCCCAACATAATTTAATTTATACATTCTATAGATCTCAATACATTTCTTTTGGAGTATCATGAGCTTATATATGTATTATGCATCATGTATCATTTATAGCATAATGTGCATAAAGCTACGATACATGCACAACCGATATTTGAGTACATAATAAAATTTGCGCTAAGTGGAAAGTGCATGCGTTGCCCATAGCTGTATGTTCTTCTCCATGAGCCTTTTAACCCTTGCATGTAAACAGAATGATTAACACTGAAACTCTAATTACAATATGTTAGACATGGCCGATTTGAATTGATTATGTTTCTGGTCCTGAATATAAATTCCATGCCAGGAGAGATCTAATCATTTTTTGAGAGAAAAAAAAATATTAAAATTGGGACCAGGAAAGGGATCAGAAGGAACATCCATTGAAATGTATGGGAGAGTGAACGGTAGCGACATGTCTTACCTGTCACTCTGGAAGATAGAGCGCCGGCATTATACGCTGAGTCGTCTGTAATGATGAATCGGACGCTACATGGCGCTGTTCCAGTCGCTCAACGGAATCGCTTTCATACATGTGGTATTGTGTACAGTGCCGCCATGAAGCACTACCTGGCGCTAGAGCTTCATGAATAAACCCCACAGTGTTTCCTTAACCCCCGTGGGAGCTGAGGCAGTGGGTTCTCATCACCCGGTACAAGGTGATATTAGGAAAACTGTTAATGCGCTAGAGAGAAATTCACACTTATGGAATGAGTTACGCTAATGTCTATGCAGTTTTACTATACCAATTTATTAAGCCCAGCTTCATTGTCCAGTAGGCCACCTACAGTTCCACATTGGCAGCTTAATCAGTGACTTCATTTACACATTCCCATTACTTTTCTTATAATGTCATAATGATTTCTGGTGTATTTCATCAAGTTCCTCGTGCATGGTACAGAAAGCATTATCTTGGACAAAGAATGTAATTAACATGGCCTCAGCAATTGCGATGGGAAGTAGGCTTTCACCTAGTATATTCAGCTATTACAGCACTATTTGCACTAAATATTGTTGGTTACATGTATTTATCAAACTGCTAGAGATTTGGGTGAGCTTTACACCCAAAGACAAAATGGCATTAGCTTTATGGTAGGTGTTTTTAGATGAATGTTATTCTTTAGCCTGCCCTTGTTAGGCAAGAATAGAAAGTGCAGGGAAGGTCAGCTTTCCTTAATATGTAGGCATTGGGGTCAAAGCAGAACAAAACCCACTCTAAAAGATTCCGGGGGCATCCGAATCGTGGTTATACCCCCACGGTGATTATAAAAATTCAGCAGGCGGCTCTCATTGTTTATAAAAAAGGATGATAGGTTACTTTAAAATGGATGAAAAGCCATCTTCTTGACTAACATCCTCTGCATCCCTCACCCCACCTGCAGAACGCTTTTGGGCGATATTGCCTCCCTCTTTTCTTGCAAGTCGAAGCAATAGATCTAGCAGTTTCCCTGAAGTCCCGCACACCTGGGAGGTTGCCAGGGGTTTGAGTGGCAGGGCCAGCCATTCAGGGATTGCATGACCCAGTGTCTGAACATGTCGTTGTTAAAATCTTGCAGTGCTGGGTCCTCTTTCATTCTGTTTGCCCCTCCCTGGAGCCGTGATCTGATGATATAGGGACCCAGGAATAGAACGCCAAAAACATATTTTACTATATATCAGTGAACCTAAAAATTGTGGTTTATGTTTCTACTCCCTGGGAAAGGATGATCAGCAAAACTAATCTAGCTGGTTTAGCTAGTTTGGTTTTGCATCACTGGTGGGTCTAGGTCCTCTTTAAGTTTTAAGTAAAATCAAATATTATAATAGCATGGCTGATCATAGCTTATCTTATAGGTCATTCTACACCATCAAGAAAATTATTTTGTTTTATTCACACCTGAAAAATTGGATCAAAAACAATCAGCATAATTAGAATGACTATTTTCTTCTTAATTTGGTTTTTAATGGAAAGGGGTAATAAATATCCTGTTTGGTTTAGGTGTAAATTATGTTGTTATACTTAGCCTGTTCCTCAGCAGTGGCTGGAAAGTGACATCACATCACAGAAATATGCAATGGAAATGCAGTGCAAAACATTTGAATATCTTTGACTAGAGATTTTTAGTACAAAAATTATATATATATATATATATATAATTGTGAGGATCAGCTCTGGTAGACAGCAGGATGTTAGCAGTATAGAGGCTCAGAGGCGTGAAGTTCCTGTTTATTCACACATAGAGTCCATAACATAAAATATCCTTTTGGGGTTACATCACCTTTTCAGGAAAAATGCCATAGTATTGCATCAGACAGGCAACGGCCTTTCTTAGTTTTTGTCCAAGCTTGCACACTTGTAGCCGAATCCACCTCGGGTCCACATGAAATAGCCTGTATAAGAGCTTCCAGTCTGGCACACGGAGCCTCACTCCACAAGTGAGCTCTAGACACAGCCAGTGCACAGCTGACTCCCCAGGCTATTTATGCAGCCCGCAAAACCCGGACCTGGGTAGGGGATTGAGTCCCACCCTGCTCTACTCCATCCCGGTAAAGCCGTCCCGAGTTAGCCTTTCGGCTATACTAACATTCTAGCAGCAGACTGCCATTAGCAGCTGATGCTGGAAAAATCTATACAGCTTTACTGCACCAAGGCCAGGTACCTTGGTGCCACATACCTACCGTCAATGATGGCACCTTGCACCTTACCACAATATATATATAAATATTCCACATGTTCCCTGACAACTTTTAAGCTCAGGTGGAGTGGCGGCAGGTCTGCCTGTCACCGCCACCACTGCTCTCACACACACACTAATGTTTACGGGCAGTTCTTGGATGTTACTCGCTGGTCAGTGGGCGTCTATGGGCGGCATCCATTGTTTTCATTGGACGCTGACCATATGGGGGCACGTCCACTGACCAGTGCGCAACAAGCAGGAAGTGCCGGTAAACATGAGTGTATGTGAGAGAGCGGAGGCGGCGGCAGGAAACAGCAGACCGGCCCTCTGAACCAGTGCGCAACAACCGGTAAGTGTGTGTGAGTAGGGGGAACAGCAATGGTGGGTGGGCAGGCATGAATCGGTTACCCTGCCTTATTATTGTACAGCACTGTGGGAAGGGTGTGGGGATGCCCCGCTCTGCCTGTAATGAGGGATGCCCTGCTCTACCTTTAATGAGGGATGGCCCTCTCTGCCTGTAATGAGGGATGGCCCTCTCTGCCTGGAATGAAGGATGCCCCCACTAGCTGTAATGGAGGGATGCCCCTATCTGCCTATAATGTAGGGATGCCCTTCACTAACTGTAATGGAATATGCTGCAACATGCCTCTGTCACTCACTGCCTGTAATGGGAGATGTTTCACACTGCCTCCAATATGGGATGCCTCTCACTGCCTGTAATGGGGGATGCTGATTACTGGCTTTAATGGGGTGATTTTGCGCACTGGCTGTAATGGGGTGATTCTGCACACTGGCTGTAATGGGGTGATTCCGAGAGGAAATTTTAGCACACCATATGGTTCATAATATTTTCTTTCTTATTTTTGTCCTTTAAACCCTGGGTACGTGTAATTGAACAAAATAATAATATATATACCCCCTCCCATTCCCATATAGGCAGTGTGCCATTCCCCCCTCCCATTCCCATATAGGCAGTGTGGCATTCCAATTCCCATTCCCCATATAGGTAGTGTGGCATTCATTCAGTGTCCAGAAGAGTACCTGTCCCAGCCCTGATCTATGAAAAGCTAATACAACCGTTTATGTTATGTACCCATGGATTTTGCGAGTAAGTATGTAAGCACAAACAACCAACCTGTAAAAGCAAAATACACTTTCATACAAGGCAATAAATATGTCTACCTAAATTAATGGGACTATAGACCCAATGTCATGGATTCCAGGATTGGGATCCCCAGGATGGGTAAATGGAAACTGAAACATTGGGACCAAACTTAATAAGGCAGCAAGCAGTTCACCTGATGCCATCTCATGTGCATCTCCTTCATTTCCTGCAATGCAGGGTAGAAGCCCTAGCAGGGCCCCAAAGTTTGCCCCTCCTTTCAATTTTATTGCTTCATGACCATACAAAGAAGTGAAAAGTGGTCTAACAGCCACTCCGTTCCTTAGTGCTCTCAGCATGAGTGAGCACCACAAATCTCAGTGGTGTGGGAGGAAAAGTGGCACTGCTTAGAATAGTATTTACATATAATTGGAGATATTTAGATGCTTTGAAATGGGTTAGAGGGTTAGAGGGAGAGAACGTCAATGTGCTCCTGGACAGGGAGATTATAATCTGTCAAATAGACCTTAGGGAGGCAAACAATAATAAATCAACTTAACTGGTGGATTTTTTGATAAGAGAACCACAACTTTTCTAGCCACCACTGGCAAGGGGGGGGGGGGTTGCTTGCATCCAGGGTTAATTGTTCTAAACATGCCACATTTTCATCTTTACTGAACTCTCTTTTGGGTGCTTAAAGGGGCCTGTAAAGCCAAAGACAATAATAAGGTGGCAAGCAGCTTGCCTGATTCCTGCCCCATGTGGCTCTCCCCCATTTCCTGCTGCACCGGTTAGAAGCCGTGGCAGGGATCCAAAGTTTGCCCTCCTTTCAATTCCGTTCCTCCAGGACAACACAAAAAAGGAGTCTAACAGGAGTCTGTCCCCTGGTGCTCTCAGTGTGAGGGAACACGACAAGCCACTATGGTCCCACAGCTGTCTCTGACCACAGAGGCTGCTCATGACTCATAAAGCTGGCTACAATTCTTATAATAGGAGATTTGGAGATTTTTTTAAATGAGTCATTTTGCATGGTTCCCAAGGGTGAGAATGTGGGAAGCAGTTACTGTGTGCTTGGTCAGGGACTTTAAATACTGACTTGTAACTGTCATCTGTCTCTATCTACTTAATTAAATAATCCCAAAACACATTTCCCCTCTAGTCAATTGATTGGGGCGATTTCACCCATATGTGGTCATCCTGGTAACACATATTCAGCAACATCTACTACCCTAGTCATATATAAAATAGTTATTTTTTCCATAGAGTATCCGTCACTTACTGACTTAAGCATATCCATTGTTTCAACAGTTGCTGGGCCATAAGTAATTGATCCTTTAATCTAGCTAAATATTTGCTTTCTTCATTACGTTAAACCTTGGAAATATTTCATAAATAAATTGCATTTTCCATGCTGTTTCATCCTACTTTCTGAAATGTCTTTTTTTCACTGCTACTAGTTGGAAGATAAGGTAGGAAAAATTTATTTTTGTAATGAAACCCTAATTCCACTCTTCGTTTGTATAATGGATGAAATGATTTGAAAATGCCTCATGTGAAATAGTAAGTAAGGAAGTCACACATGCTGAGGGTTTCATAGAAGAAACCAGCAACAGATCCTGGATAGTGCAGGCCCTAGATCAGAGGATAAGGTGAGTTCTGAAATGATGGGCTAAGAGCTATGAGCCGTGAGGAACCAAATCCTCCTTTTGTTTCGCTTTTTTATTGGGTGGCCGCTTACTTTAACCTAAGACCAGCTTTGCCAAGGGGTAAAGAGAAAATTAGGTAATAAAGTTAGACATTTTCATTTAGGGCAGCTACTATAATAATGAAAACAGAAACAATAACATTCTTTAAAACACAATCAAAAAAATTTAATTGTGCTGCCATTCCCCCCAAAAATAAAAAAATAGGGTTAGCAACAGGCGCTGTATGCCTGGAATCCCCTTTTTACATCACCCGTGCAGGCGCTGTGTGCTTTCATTCTTAGATCTTGATGATTTGCGGCACTTCCAGTCAGTGCTAGCGTTTGCTAGTGCATAGGCTTATACAAGCCCTGTGCTGCAGACACCACCCAGCCATGAGCTCTCTAACTCTGAGCACCAGCTGTCACCAGACAGCTCGACAGTGCGGGCACTGAGAGAGTCTTACACGAAAAAGAAATAAATTAGACTACCAGTTATCACATAAAGTACATGTCATTGTTTGTTAAAGAAATACATTTATGCAAAAAAACAATAACATGTTTAAAATATGCCATAGCATATACACATATGTACAATTAGGGTGAAATAGTTGCATATGGAAAAACATATGTTAGATATAAAAAATAATATCACATATTTTTAGGTGCAACATTTCAGGTTTAAAGATTTAGCAGGCACCATGATTGTTTTATTTCTTTTTTTGTTGCTGGTTCATACAGTATATTGTAGTACAAATTACATAGAAGTGTAACCGTTAGGATTTAGTTTGACCTGGGAGGAAATTAGGTTAGATCTCCCCATATTTTATTCTCCCAAAAAAAGCAATTCAGAAATAAACTTGTCTTGGGTAATTTTTTCACCAATGTTATTTCCCACCTGCATTATAAATTGATGTGTTTACCTATTTTGTCACTGCCCTGAGTGTGAACTTTTGGGCAAATATTATGACTACACTACCGTGTGTGTGTGTGTGTGATCATTACGGAACCTTGATCTGGATCCCGCTGTGGGAATCAGTAGACAAGTCACTTTAGTGTTTTTAAGACAAATGTTAACAATCTATATTGAAAGCTTTGCTCAAAAATGTCCTATTCTTGGAAGAAGTTTTTAGATGTGATCTGTCACAGAATCTTACAAAAATGACATTTCTCCGACGTAATATACTTTGATGATATATTATATTAACTTTGCCAGGACAAGTGAAAGGCCACCTGTTGCCAGAATGCCCATATTCCTCATTGGCTGTCTTGTAGCTGTCATCACTTCGATGCAATCTGCACCCAACATGCTGGGATATAATGAATATGTCAGGCATTGGAGGTCAGCCATCAAAGTACATGAAAACTTGGCTTGCACATAGTGTTAGGATGAAGGACTTGCCTATCATCTTCTGTAAGGGATTGCTGCTCTACTTGATTTGTTTGCACAGGATTTGTTGCTGTTGGATCAAGCACTTACACTCAGGGACTTTCTGACAGCTCACTGAAATTTTTAACTTAGATTATATTTCTACAATAAATCCCTAAAATGGAAATCAATTTAGGTGTGTAGGGGGGAAATTGCAAGTTATTAAAATGCATTAATTTTTGCAATTATATTGTCTACTATCTTTTTTAAATTTCAACATGTTAGAGATACAGCTCACTTGTGTCATGGGATAAAGGGATTAGTTCAGGGTGCCTTGCACACTCTGAATTTCCATAACATTATGTTCCAAGAGGAAAGAGAAGTAGATCAAGATGTGAAGCTGTCTATTGGCCACATCGAAGGCTCCATAGAGACAGAACCACAGTCTAGCATGAAGGGGCTCCAGAAGGTCACTAGTGGCAGCTCCAGATAAAGCCTGTAGTAGTGTTTGATCAGCAGCAGCCTCTTTAAAGAACCGCCATTGGTGGTTCAACAACCATAACATGCTGGATTACAGTGAGGCCAACAGAGAGGATCAAGAGGCAAAGAGGGGCAGAGCAGTAGAAGGGGTGGGGGTGGTGGTGAGTCAATACAAGTACTGAATACCAAACTGTAATGCAATGCAGTATTTGACTGTTTACAATGAGGAGCACAACACTGGGGATATGGGGATGTGACAGTGCGCTCCACATTAAATTCAATTAGAGCCCTTTGCCCGCTGAGGGTGGCCCACTTCAAGGGATCTCCCTGGTACTGCTCAAACCTCCAACAGACAGGATAGGACCACGACAGAGCTCACCTGAAACCGATGCCATGAGGCTGTGCTGGATGGCATACTTCAAAGCATAAGACCAGACATGCGAGGGTCAAAGAATTATGAGGCTATCATGTTCATTAGTCATAAACTGACCACATCATTAGAACCTGGAAATCATAATGCACGTGTACATGGGCCCCCGGTCATCCCCGGAAGCCCAGGGGCTGAGGTTTGGAGAAATCAGGTTAACAAGCGGTGCATAGTCCAATAGTATGTGCAGCACCCGACTGGGCCAGTTGACACCAGAACCAGACTTTCTGATGGAAAATTAGGAGACCTTAAAGATTTTGCTAGTCACAGTTTAGAGGCGGAGACCAAGTCTCAGAACCAGGAAAGGGGGGAGCGGCTCACCTGTGTTTGAAGAGCCCCAAGCTCTTTGGCTTTCTTCTGGCGGGTCACCCAAACATTGTGTCAGAAGGGACCACAAACAAGTGGACTCTGTCTGCACTGAGATAACATATATACTTTAACTGTTCAATTTTGCAATTACTCACTTGTATTTATTATTCTGACATATATATATATATATATATATATATATATATATATATATATATATATATTCATTGTTTGTTTGTAGTTTGTCTAGTGAGCAATTAAATATTTAGCTACCGGGCTGTCTCCTGGCCTGATATAATCCCATTAATGGACCTCGTCTATATCAAACAAACTTGTGGCATGCCTACGGGGCTATGTTCACTAGTGGTAGCCGGTAGAATTTTTAATAGCCTGTATCAAGGGACCATACCCTGTGATCTTGGTGGCTGGGATGTGAATCAAGGCCATGAGGTACAATTTCCTCACACTGTTGAATTAAGTTGATTAATTAAAAAGGACTATAGCAAACACTATATATACTTGGTCACCTGTTTAGCTCACTCTAACATCCCCATCCCCTTCATGAGCCTGCTTCCTGGATTAGGATACCTCCATAGCACTTGGAATGGCTCCTAGGAAGATACTGAACCTCTGTATGTAGCCATATGTACCTACTTTTCACTTTCTGGACTAGGGCTACTCTGTGGGGCACTTCGGAGTGGATGGCGCGGCAGGTAGGTCCTGGTCCACTAAAGATTCACCACCAGCACCAGCACTTCTATTATATTTTTCACCTAAAGTGTATGTTTTACAAATTCTGCTCAATCAACCCCAATACCTTCATAACATCCATTTCAAAAGTATTCCAGTATAACCTCTCAAGTACATATGCATTTCACAAATATGCAATATGCAAATAATGCTTTTTTCAGACACATTTTTATCAAATGGGTACACAGCTCAGATAGGCACATTGAAAATATACATATTGATTTATCTAATTCTGGACAGGTTTAGCCTTTCAATATTGCAGATGTTTGTTGTATCTGTCTCGCCCAGCCCACTATTGAACTGCTGAGTTTTACAGAAATTACCTGTGTTGCTTGTCCATCAGAGTCAAGTTGGTGGCCATTGTATCAGGAGTTAAGAGGATGTATTCAGCCCAACAGATACAAGTATTGGGTGACATAAGATAGAAGGCAAAATAATAGGGAGCCTTATGTATCTAACATTTTTTCGGGTGCCAGATGAGCGGCTCGCACGAGACGCTATTTGCACTCGCACTTGACAGCGGCAGGGATCGAGGCAGCGCTATGCCTGTGCTCTCCTTAGCCGGCGGGTCGGCACAACGCACAGCTTGTCAAATCCGATGTGGCTGCGACCCCTAGTGCTGGCTGGGAGTGCTGAAGAGCAGACGCATTCATAAATAAAAACACAGCGCCCACTCAGAAGGGTATTCCAGGGGCCCTGCACCAGTAGTGAACCCCATTTTTAGGGTGGCAGGGGACAAAAAAAACACCAGGAATTGCATTGGGGACACATGAAAGACAGGAAACATGATATGCACGGCCCAAATCAAGTTTTCAGCGCAACACAACATTCTAGGGATCACTTGGTACATGCAGCAGCCAAAAAAAAAAAATTTACAAAAGTGGGCAAAATAATTATAACCATCCCAGCCCACTGAAATGTGTAGGATAAGGCCACAAAGTGCAGGGTGCGCTCATCCCATTACATCCCACTCAAACCATTTCCGTAACTGTTTGGTATTGGGACAATACCTGGAACCTCGAACTCTCTGGATATATAACTTGATAAATACACCTTTTGCACTGGGACCTGATAATCACCTGACACTCATCTGGCATTACGCGGCCTTAGCGTTTTTTTAAATAAACCCCTTAGTGTCCATGGACTGTTGTGCATATGAATGTAGAAGTGCCACAGTATATTTGTTATTTTGTTTTGACACCAGCAGGGGATTTGCTATCACTTGCCTTCAGCTACACTTTTATGATTTATACTACAAGGTTTAACATTCTGTTTCTAATTTGTGCTAATGGCAATACTTGTCTATTTTTAAAGTAGCTGCATAGTCCTTATTAATAGAAATAAGCAACTGTTTTGGATTACGGGTTCTGTGGCCTAAAGTTAACTATCTGACAATTTAAAGAAATGTATTTGCATTAGGAATAGAGGATTGCTTTTAAGCTTTTCTCAGGAAATCAGAACACTATTGTCATGAAAAGCATAAAAGTCAAAATATTTGAAAATGTTATACTATTCTCTGCACTGCAGAGCCGGCTGCAGAAAACCGGCTCACTCCTGGCATGCGTTTGGGTGCTAGTGCAGGGCTTTTATCGGCCTATATGCTAGCGACTCCTAGTGCCCTCTTGGAGCGCAGTTAAAGTTAGGGATTTAAGATAAAAAACACAGTGCCTGCACGGGCACTGTGAAAAACAGGAGTCTAGGTGCTTAGTGCCTGCTGCAAACCCCTTTTTTTATTTTTGGGTGATGGCAACACAATAACAGGACACAGGGTTTACATGGTCCAAATCAGTTAAGTTAAATCAAATATGTTTTTAGCACAATCCAAAATTGCAAAAAATGCATGCAAAAACTTTTCCTAACAGCTCAAGGATCCAGTGGCACATGCACCAGCCCCCCCCCCCAAAAAAAAATAGATTAAAAACAACCCAGCCCATTGAAAACACTACCTGGCAGTATCAGAGGTGCTCTGGATTTTTGACTTGCTAAATATACCTCTTGCACTGGGACCTGACATTCACCTGATGTTCATCTGACACTACGTTTTAGATTCCAGGGCCAGCTGCCCTGGGTTTTTGTTCTGCTTTAACACCAGGGAAACTAATTAATGAATTCCAGAACTAAAACTAGGAACAATAGCACACAATACTTAACTGAACACAGAGGGATTCCAAGTTGCTGATTCCGACTCACCAAAGGGCTCACTGGATCCCAGCTGCCCCAGGAGATGTAGACATGTAGACATAGTGGCATAGTAAAAAAAAGTAAGTGTGCACAAGCGCTATACATTTCCACCAGCGGGAGGTCTAGACTACCCAACCGAGAGGACATGAAAGGTTTAAAATAAACATTGTAAATAAACAATAATAGTATTTTCATGAGTGGCATACATCTCTAATAACATCTGTAATTTTAAGGCATCTAGACTTGCTGGTTCATTTCCTTTCAGATATACCATGACTAGTGTTGGGCGAGCCCGAACCACAAAGTTGGGGTTCATACCGAACTTTGCAAGTTCCTGAACTCGAACACGTACTTCAGCCAGAAATTTGTGTGTGGGTTCGGCGTTTGGGCCCAACACTAAAGCTTGGCAGCCTATCAACCAGCTTCTAGGCCTCCCCGCAGACAATCAGATCAGCCAGCAAGCTGACCATAAAGGGTAGTGGGGCAAGGCCATGATGGGGGAAGGCTGCAAGCTGGTGCACTACTGCGCCTAGCTTGTGGCCATGAAGCAGGGGGTTTTCTGGTACACAGGCTGCTATGGGGACGATGTGGGGGATTTTGTCACACAGTCTGCTATGGGATTGTGGGGGGGGGGGGGGGATTCTGTCATGCAGCCTGCTATAGGCTGATGGGGGGTTTCTGTCACACAGCCTGATATGGGGGGAAGTAGGAGATTCTGTCAGACAGTCTGCTATGGGGTTGATCGGGGGGATTCTGTCACAGAGTCTAGTATGGGGTGATGGGGGATTCTGTCACACAGTCTAGTATGGGGTGATGGGGATTCTGTCACAGAGTCTGCTATGGGGTGTTGGGGGAGTTCTGTCACACAGTCTGCTATGGGGTGATGGGGGGTTCTGTCACACAGTCTGCTATGGGGATGATCGGGGGGATTCTGCAACACAGTCTGCCATGGGGTGATGGGGGATTCTGTCACACAGTCTGCTATAGGGTGATGAGGGTGTTCTGTCACACAGTCTGCTATGGGGTAATGGGGGGTTCTATCACACAGTCTGCTATGGGGATGATCGGGGGGATTCTGCAACACAGTCTGCCATGGGGTGATAGGGGAATTCTGCCACACAGTCTGCTATGGGGTGATGAAGGGATTCTGTCATACAATCTGTTATGGGGAGTTGAGTTCTGTCACAGTCTGCTATGGGGTGATGGGGATTTGTGTCATATAGTCTGCCATGGGATGATGGGGGATTCTGTCACACAGTCTGCCATGGGGTGATGGAGGTGTTCTGTCACACAGACTGCTATGGGATGACGGGGGTGATTTTGTCACACAGTTTGCCATGGGGTGATGGGGGTATTTTGTCACACAGTCTGCTATGGGGTGATGGAGGTTCTGTCACAGAGACTGCTATGGGGTGATGGGGGTGATTCCTGTCACACGGTCTGCCATGGGGTGATGGGGGTATTTTGTCACACAATCTGCTATGGGGTGATTGGGGTTATTCTGTCAAATAGTCTGCTACAGGGGTGATGGGAGGGTTCTATCACACAGTCTTCTATGGGGTGATGGGGGCTCTGTCACACAGTCTGCTATGGGTTGATGGGGGCTCTGTCACACAGCCTGCTATGGCGTGATGGGATTGTCTGGTCACACAGTCTGCTATGGGGGTTATGGGGGCTTTGTCACACAGTCTGCCATGGGGGGGGGGGGGTGATGAGGGATTCTGCCACACAGTATGCTATGGTGGTGATGGGGGAATTCTGTCACACAGTCTGCTATGGGGTGATAGGGGAATTCTGTCACACAGTCTGCTATGGGGTGATAGGGGAATTCTGTCACACAGTCTGCTATGGTGGTGATGGGGGGATTCTGTCTCACAGTCTGCTATACAGTGATGGGGGTTTATCACACAGTATGCTATACAGTGATGGGGGTGTTCTGTCACACAGTCTGCTATGGGGTGATGGGGAGATTCTGTCACAGTCTGTTATGGTGGTGACGGGGGTTCTGTCACACAGTCTGCTATGGGGTGATGGGGGCTCTGTCACAAAGTATACTACGAGGTGATAGGGACTTTGCCACACAGCCTGTTATGGTTTTTTTTTATTCTTTTATTATTTATTATTTTATTCTTTTAATAAAGGATAAATAATATTAGTACTGTCCCTACCCCATTTTGTGCAGGGCCCTGGTGTTACCCCCAATTTGCCCCCTGACACACGTAAAATAATAAACATTTTATTTGTTTTCATGTATTTATAATTTTTTTTGTATTATGTAATTATTTTGAGTACTAAAATGACTTTTCCCATGTCACATTCGTCATTCAACTTTGAGGACTCAGTCAGAGAAATACTTTATAAAGATTAGCAAACTAAACTATATCATATATGTGTCAGGACTTCTAAATGCAATTCCTGATTACATTTGTGGTCATAGAAGCAATGTTTACTATTACCATTCGCTGTGATATTCAGAGACACACAAATATCTATATAATCTGCATGGCGCTTGTTCACTGTAATTCACGTTTTTTTCATATGATCAACAAGAACTTTGGTGCAAACTAATCATCTGTCTGAGTAGTAGGGTTTGTCAAAGTATATCTGTATTTTTATTATTGTCAGATGTCAAGTGCAGCATCCCAGCATGTGAACACATACTAACAACATAGCACTCCTCTGGAACAACACAAAGGAGCTACAGTATTCATGACTCTGAAAGGGGTAAGCAATGTGACTGATGTCAATTTGCTGATAATCACAGCTTTATATCTGACCTCATCTTGCCCTTTCCCCCTTTTAACTCAGTAGATAATCTTCCCATGGACTGCCTTCTCTCTGTCTCCTCTTTCCATCTTTAAACACATTACCATGTCCACTGCAATAGAAGGGGAATGTGCTGTTAATCCCTCCACTCCCAGAATAGGAAAAGATATGTAACCCATCTGGTTCAGGCATGCTGTGAATCTCTTAACAGAAGCTATAGTCTTTAGCTGTAAATATATGGCTCCAATTAGAGCTATTCAAGTTATATCTATATGTCATGGGGGTTGTTATGGATGGAGATTATTTGTATTATGCAATTTAAAAACATGTACTTAAATACAAAAAAGAATATTTTAGTGTTCTCACCATGGAATATTTATATAGAAGTAAATCTGGAAACACAGCTTATCTCTTTTAATGTCCTAATAAATTTATAGACTCCACCTACCAGGTATTTGCTGCTGGAAAAGCCTGTTTATCCTTCTAAATAGAATTCTACAAGATTTGATGTTTTTTTCCCTAAAATTCTTACATGAAAAGTAAAAACTCCTGTTCCCTTGCTGCCCTCAGTCGCTGTCTTAGGGCCTGTCCTGCGCCGTTTTCTGCAGAAGTCCACTGCTCCAGCTGGGCTCCCGGTGCAGGAGACCCCTTCGCTCACAGGTGGTCACTAAGTGTCGTGGTAAGATAAAGGTCAGATAGAACTTGTACTTCACAGACTCTGTCATGGTCATCAGCACAGTTCGAACACTCCAATGGGTGTATGTCACAGGCCCAGCACTTACACTCAGAGCAACAGCTATCACGGTAATTGTAAGCCAGTAGGCCAAAGTGTGTCACAGTACATTTGCGTCAGGCTGACAGATTTTCACACCATACTGATTTCCTAAACCAGTTTAGTTCCTCTTTATTTACTTTTTGGCAAGACAAAAGCTCATATCACATCTATGAAATAAAGCAGACTTTAACTCCAATCTAAGAACAGATCTCACGCACAGTTCAAAAGCATTCAGTTCAGCAACCTGGTTGGCTTCCAGACCATGAAGGGCAACCTGGATGGCCTCCACCAGAGCCCCAACCAGTGTCTCCATCTGCTGGTGATGGCACTGCTGCTCAACAACCACTGCAGCCAGGTCTTCATGGAGCAAACCGGTGGTCTGTCTCACTACTTTAAAATATCTATTGGCATTGAGCCAAAAAGTGGTGCTGTTGGCCCGTCAGTTTGCCTCCATTATTTGGCACCGCCTTACCAAAGACAGGTGGTATCGAGCTGCAGGTCGGGGCTGTCTTCCTCCTGGGCGCTCTGTGGAGCTGGTGGGGCTGCTACTGGCAGAATGAAGCTGGAGCTGTCTGGAGGAGTGGTGATGCCCAGTGCCCATGGTGCCAGCAGCTGGAGGAGGTGTCCAGATAATATTGGGGGTCTCATCCAGATGTTCAGAGTGCCATTCTTCCAGCTCATTAATTTCATCCAGGAGAGGTGCCATCTGTGTGGGGCAAAGTCAACATTAGTGTTAGTTTTTCTCAATGTTAACACACAGCCTCCAGTGCCCAAAACTTTACACCCTTTTCACCCTCCTCCTCCACCATGCTCCTTGCCTATAAAACGTACTGATTTACCTCATCACTGTCCGGCTTCCTTGGTGGCTGGCTGGTGGACGGCCCCGGCCTTGATGTTGTCTTGGTAGTAGCCAAACCAGAAGGGCCGGCTGTGGCTGCAGGTGGCGGGTCTTGTGGGTGAGTTTCTGCTGGCTGGGGTTTTGCTGCAAAGTCAAGGTAAATGCATTAGTACTTTCCTCTTAATAGTATATGTGTCTCTTCAAAATCCCTACAAGGGCTACACACTGGGTCCCACATCAACGTGGGCACCCAAATTCTGCTCACACCCATGTTAGGGGTTCCATATAAAGATTGCCTGATACCCTTGGTGTGTGTAGTTACATAACGTATGTTGTGCAGGCAAGCCCTCAAAGTCGGCTGTGCATGTGGGAACTAATGTTGGTGGGTGGCGTGTTTGGTTGGCTTGCTCCCCCCTGTGCCAAGCTGCAATTTGCAAACAAGTCTTACCACTGGTGGGCACATGACGTCTGTCATTGTGCATGGTGCCTGACACCCCCTGGTAGGTGTTGGGTGGAGCATCCCCAACACCTGCTCCCCACCAGGGATAAATTGTAGAGTTTTGGGGAGTCCGCCATCAGTTTGCAAGCTAGATTCAAACAAAGGAAATAGTGGCTTTAGTGAATTGTCCAAGGTTTCCTGCACAAGCAGCTCCCTGGGTGTTCAGCACTTTCCCCTCAGCCCATCTGCAGCTGAGTTTCCGCCGAACCACCTCCTTCAAGTCATCCCACTTTTTCTTGGGCTGGGCACCATCCTTTAGGCCACCCCCTCACATTGCGGGCTGTCTCCAACCGTAACTGCTCCCGCTCCCTAGATCATCATTTTTGCCAACATCATCCAACTGATCCTCCAGCTGGGCATTATTAAATTGGCCACTCAACTTGCCCCTTGTTAGTTGGTGCCCAGGGTGAGAGGCCGATGCTGTGGTCTGCTGGGTGGTGTCTTAGCTGAAGGGGAGTCACTATGCCCACTCCCATGCCCAGAATGGATGGATTCCAGGCTACTGGCCGGGGAAAGAACAGGCCTGGCTGTGGCAATGCTGCTCAGCCTTTGGCTCCCCTGTTGGTTAGGCATGGGGCTCTGCTGTGGTGCCCAGCACTGTCTTTAGGTCTGCATAGTGCTCTGGTGTCCTGACCATTGATTGGTCCATGGTGGGCTGTGCTGGTAGTCCCAGGAGCCCTGGTCTTCTGACTCATGCTGCTTATGCCTTAAATTGCTGTGGGTGACCTGTTTAGACTGGCTTGTGTGGGTATCAGCAGGGGAATGCCTGCAGGATGAATGGCAGGTCCTGGGTCTGTGGCACCTTGGCCGGGTGCTGCCAGTTCCTCAGCCATGCCTGTGTTCCTGACTCTGGGAGCTGTGGTGGCACCTGTTGTGGGGCATAGTGAGCTCCTAAGTCAGCAGTGGCAAGCAAATCTGACCCTCAGTGGTGTTCTTTTATATCTAATTGAGTGGGTTATTATATTGGAAACGTTTTGGTTTAATTAACGGCTCCTCAAAGGTGCAAGCAACCTGTAGGCTACATGTGCGTATGGACACAAGCACACTTCCAGGGTGCACCAGGGTGCGTTAGCGCTAGTGCGCCAAGGTGCAGGGGTGCGACACATAGATGATATCTAACTGTGTTCAACCATGAGGAGCAGGAGGAAATAATGATGGTAAATCACACTTTCATGCCATTCGCTTACGCATTACACTCCCGCCAAGGTGGCAACAGGTGACAGTGGCCGCGAAATACAAGCGAAAGGCAAATGGCGGAGGCCCGGCCTTCCAACTTTACAGGACCACAGTACTTTGCTGCCACTGTCACATGAACCACTCTAGCATGTTCGTATGCAATGCAGGGGTGCCTCAGTGATTGGTTTGACATTTATATGCAATCCGCTACTATTGTGGGATGGGAAAGCTGGCTTCGCCTTGTTGCTGGCCACTGTCAGCTAGTGGTATCTGACACTAGCCACAGATTGGAGAGGTAGGCACACCTCTTGGCCAAAGTGCGCCTGCGCTTGCAATCTGCCACTATTGTGGGATGGGAGAGCTGGCTTCGCCTTGTTGCTGGCCACGGTCAGCGAGCCCTATCTGACAGAAGTTGCGGATTATAGAGGTAGAAGAAAGGTAAGTATGGTGAGGGACATGCAGACTACATGGAATGCCCTAGATGTCAGCAGGGGGAAGAAATGTAAGTATGGCGAAGGGGTGAAGGACATGCATGGGTACAGTGGTGGAGGATGGTGGGAAACACATTACAATACCTGGTTACAACAGAAAAAGGTGTGCACCAGAAAGCCACGCAAGGATACGGCACACTGAGAACAATGGGCTCCACAGTATGTTCCGTCTAAAAACAGGTAAAAAACTCAGCTTCTGAGACTACTTTGACTGCTTATTCTGTAAATGCTCGGCTAAACCGTATGTGTACACAAAGCAAAAACGATGAACGAACGTTTCTCGGAATGCACATGTGAATCATATGAGTGTTTGCAATTTCCCGGTTACCGAGATCAGTTCCCGATAAATCCAAGCATTCCCGGGCAGGCTCTAAATCAGTCCACCAGTGTAACTCCACCCACTCTGATCTCTTCTTAGGGAAAACCCAACCCCACCCACTTGCCTGCAAGATTTAAAGGAGCACTATCGCGAAAAAATGGGCCTACAATAAAAATCCATATAAATATGCTGGTTGGCGGGAGGAGGGGTCACTTATACACCTGACATCAGGAAATATCGAGCCAGGCTTGTTTTCTATTTTTATTAATAGAAGGAAGAGGAAATCGAGTGACAGGCTCTGTCACCCCTCATAGACTAAACCTGTCACCTCTGGATTTTATTCCTACCAGGAGTTTTATTCAGTTCATGTGTGTAAGTGACCCCTCCTCTCATTAGCCAACGTGTTTATATGGATTTTTAATATTACACAATTTAATGATAGTGCTCCTTTAAGCTTGTGGTGTTGGACTGGTGGGAATGGTTAATACTATTAACATATTAAAATAAACAGCTGAATTTGTGCATGTATTCTGTAACAAGCTGTGAAAATTTAACAGTGCTAAATAAATACAATTTACATAAAACATTACTTATATATGCCTAATATAAAAGTTCCTGTGCTATGTAGCACCTGCCTTGGCATATAGCATAACATATAGATACAATTATATTCTGGTGGTTTTTTTTTCTTGCCGGTTCAACAGAAACTGTCTCAAACTCCCATCTTGACATCAAAGTTCCACTATGCCCAGAATGTACAAATAGCTGTTGATGAGTTTTCCATGCTCACTGAACTGAATTAATATAAAAGGCTTTCTTGCACATTCCTATTTTCAGTCCTAGTACAGTGTGTTAACCTCAGAATATCAAATTGAATTAGGTTTTTGAGAAGAGCTGCCTGCACAGCAATTGGAATGACACTGTTGATTACACTATCTAGATTCAGGTTTCAGACAGATAGAACTGTGCTTTCACAACCTCTCACCTAAAGTCAGATAATCCTGACACCCGAATAAGTGACTGAATCCCCTACAAGTGCTTCTAAACCTCTTGAAATTGTGAAGCCTGCGATGGTCCTGAAAATGGAGACCCAAATTGTTAGCAGGATACATTTTTCCCTTGCCAGGCACAAATAAACAGCTCTCAATAGGGTGCTCGGCGCTCACCACACAGTGTGTCAGCACATATTATACAGTCTGGTGCTGAGTAGATGTGTCAGCTGCCCATTAGACCACACTAAAATAGAATTGCTGGGAGCTTGAAGCATGAAGCATGATATTAGATAAAGTGATGAAATTTCACTCGATTAAAGAGCCAGGTCAAGGACAGTTACCTCAGGAAATTTCTTTTTTTCTTTTGAAAAATATTTTTGCAGACTTGATAAATGTATCCCCATAATAAACATGCACTTAGGAAAGGCAAAAGCTGCTTTGTGTCATCAAAAATGTTTGTATTAAATTATAATATGTCACAAAACAGATGATATAAGAACACTTATTTTTTATTATGTGTAGACATATGTGAACCCATACATATCCGCAGAGGAGATGAGGTGACACAGTGCAGTCAAACGTAAATTGCATATATATATATATATATATATATATATATATATATATTTATATACACAGTACCTTGAAAAAGTTTTTCCATGTTGTAAAACATTACAGCCACAAAATGTGAATGTATTTTATTGATATTCTATGTGAAACAGCAACACAAAGTAATAAGTGTTTGTGAAGTATAAAGAAAATGATGCAATTTTCCAAATATAAAAATCAAAGTAAAAAAATGTAGAAATCTAGATCCCCCCCAACATTGTCTCCATTGCTCTTGTCTTTCTCCACATTTCTACACTGTGATTTCCTTTCATTTTCATCTTATATATATTATCTTCTCAGTCAGTGGTAGTGAACGTATAGCACGCATGCCAGAGGTGGCAATCAGAGGCCTCTTTGAATGCATGCACCAACGTCCAAGCACATGCTTTTCACATTTTTTGTTATCAGAATCAGCTCCAATGCCTATCTCTGCCCACCACTAACCCAGCAGACATTGGCGGGTCATAGGTCTTCCCCCCCTCAACCTGCTGAGGAGAGCAGCTGTTATGCAGATCACGTGATTTGCGGAAGGGAGGTGTCAGTCGGTGGCTGGAATGGCATCAAAGGACCGATACCGGGAGAAGTGTAGATGCAGGGGGCTGTAAACATTTGGGTTTTGGTCTGGTTCAGGAGGCTTTTCAGACTTTGGTCTGACGGGCCACGTGGCTAGTAACAAAGCTATTAGCAGCAGTGGGAGCCCCCCAATAAAATATCAACCGGCTACGGTTAGTAAGGAGCTTTGGATCCGGGTTAGTGTTAAAGAGGAACAAACCACTACTTTCTTATTCATGGTGTATGTCACAAAATGGTAGTTAATAACATGACTGCTAATGACTAATTTGAATTTCCCAGTGGGCTTGCACATCCAACCTCCGTTGATCACATAATTAACTGCCATTTTGTATCATACACAATGAAGTGACTTGCCTAATGTTCCTCTTTAAATTCAACAAGAATATTGGCCAAATAGTGGGTTCAATATTCTTTCTTCTTTCATCTAAAAAATTCTCCCCTGCCCCCAAAACCTAACAGTCTAGTTCAGCCAGCATAAGCCTGGTGCCGGGGGGCACCTCTGCTTTTCAGTCCTGAGAATTCCATCCCCTATGCCCTTTGGCATCGGCCTGGTTCTTGAAGTACTGGAACAAGACTGAAGCCAGGATGCCTGCTCCACTGCGGAGAAACTCATGGTAGAGTAAAAATCAGTGTGTTCTTCCTCTTTAAAGCCTTTATGGGGGAGTGCAATACCCAGTGTGCATCTGTTTCTTGACCCTACACAGTCAGCTAATGAAGCTACTGTATAAAAGGGCAATAGCAGCATACCTCCGAAATGTCGCTGATTTGGAGGGACTGTCCCTCTTTTGAGTCAATGTTCCCTTGTCCCTAATTGTTCTCATTTGTCCCTCCTTGAGGTGTAACATGCATCAAAAAATGATCAATTTGCTTATTTAAATTGTTTATATTGCTGTAGCTGTTACAACCTATCTCTTATCCATCCCTTAATGAGGGGGCATGGTTTAATTTAAAATTTGTCCCTCTTTCCCACCCTGAAAATGTGGTGGGTATATAGCAGACATGCAGCTTTGTAGTGTGCATCTGTTTTCCAAACCTGTACAGTTGGCTATAAAAGATACTGTATGAATGTGCAATAGTAGCATCACTGCAGCGTGCATCCATTCCATTACCCTGTACAGTTGGCTAGAGGAGCTATTGTATTAATGTGCATCTGTTTTCTAACCTGTACATTCAGCTAGAACACTGTGTTCTCCACCTGTGGTATGCCACAAGGGGAACACAGGGATGTTCAGACAGGGAGGGGGAAAACAGGAGGGGTCTGGCAGATCATTTTAACAGCAAAACATGTAAAACGTGTTGCCTATATATTTTGGTAACATTTATAATTGATAGCCTACTTGGGTAAAGAACCACTGGCCTAAATAAGCTACTGTATGAATGTGCAGTAGTAGACACGAAGCCCTGCAGTGGGCATATGTTTCATGACCCTCTAAAATCAGGTAGAGAAGCTACTGTAAGTAAGGGGAAAAGCAGACATGCAACACTATAGTGTGAATCTGTTTCCTCACCCTATACAGTCGGGTCAGGAAACAGATACACACTTATTAAGACCAGCCTGGATACTGTCCCCTATCATAATGAGATTTTGAAATTCGTTCCCCCGGCAAGGAGCACCTCGATTTGGGATTCTTGGTTGTGTGTATCTCCAAGGATTGCCTATAAACTTATCCTGTTCTCTATCCCATGACACACGTGTGGGCCACCAAGCCAATCACTAGCCTGAATGTCATTTAGATTTTCTTTGCTGCTCTGACCTCAGAGCAGCAAGAAATTCTGAATGGAGCATGCACTGCTAGCCTCATTCTCCATCATCTCTAGCTATGGAGAGTGCCTACATCAGCCATTAAGAGATGCTGCCCAGGAATGTGGCGTTTGACCGTACAAAAGATGAGTGTATTGGGTGACCCGTGAGTCATAGAGCTGGACATCTCAATTTGGGATGACCCATAAGGAGGGAAACCACTTCCCCAATCTATTAAAGTGGACCAACACCCAGGATTTTGATTATCCTGGGTCTTGGTCCACTTCGGTGGGGCACCCCCGATCCGGGTGCCCCGCTGTGTGAAACCCCCCCGAACCCCCCGAAAAACTCCCCTCTCCCCGCTCCCAGCGCCGACGGACAAGCTGCGGACAAGCGGCTCCTCGCAGGCGGCCGGCGCGGGCGCGCACACGCCCAGAGGGGCGCGAGGGGAGGCCGCCGCCGCCGAAGATAAGGTAAGGGGGTTGGGGTGTTTGGGGGGTTTCACCCCGCGGGACATCCCGATCTCGGATGTCCCGCGGGGAGGGAGATGATCGGCCCGGGAATCTTATAGATCACCGATCACCCGTGGGTGCTGGTCCACTTTAAGATTTGGGATGACCTGCCACTTTGGCACTAATAGGATGCCTGGTACCTAGCATAGATACAGTACATACCTGTTTCTGCATTTCCTGGCTTGTATCTGCCACCTTGCCACCCATGGCCACTGTCTCCTGCCAGGGGGGGGGGGGCTTGTACAGAGCACCCTCACCCTTATGGATATGAGTAAGTACCTCTGCCTTTCCCATGCATCCTTCTACCCTGTGCCAGCACAACAGGAAAATAGGGATGACCCCTGCAGTGTATGTAAGTGGACCTCCATGTCTGCATTAAAAGTAACACTGGGTAAACACCTTACCACACCAAATGAAAATGTAGAGGCTAAATTTATTGAACCTACTCAAAAAAAATATCACGACATTCATCTGTTAGAAAATGTGTGGAGTAAACTGTAGAAAAGTAGTCTTTATATAGAGATCAAGGCATTTCATAGATATGTTACCTAGGTAGCAGCCTTTTATCTGATCACAGCTTATGATATGATATGAAATGTCAGGGGAATGCTGGCTTCTGTAGGGATTATAGAACATTGCTATCTTAAGATAGCTAAGAGGTTAGACGTACAGCAAGCTACTGTGGATATCTGTTTCTCGATTTCTTCATAATAAAACATTTGCTGGGGAAAACAGGCTACTAAATCTGAGACAAAATTTCTTTATAGCATAAAAGTAAACAAATGCAAATCAGGCTACAAACAATGCAACCACTGCAGAAATATATCAATTTACATGACTCTAAAATGTAAAGTTTTCTTTTGGAATCTGTTCTAAGCTAGTATTCTTGTCACACTGCAGAGTATAGTATTTATAACACTTTGTCATAGCAGAGTCATCTTCATCTATTTCTGAACATTGAGAAGTAAAATACATGCAGCCGGTAAATTGAATCTATCAATTGATGACTATAAACAATCTGCTGCTAAAGAATATTGTAGTGTTGTTTGCCAGGGAGGCATTGTTAAGGCATGCACAAATGAATATAAAGAAAGACTGTATATTATCAATGTGCTGCGTACAGCGGTGAGGATGGCCATACAGCGGATGGGCCGGTATCTCTTGGAAACAAATCTGTCATGGACATCCAAGAGAAAATAAATCTTTTGGGACAATTCATTACTTGCTAATGTCTGTGAAGGGACAGTTAGTCTAAAATTTACTTTTTAGTTATGTCCAAATTTGTATTTAGAATGGTACACAGACATGTAAAACAAGTAGGACAAAACATTTCACAATACTGATTCCATGGGTCTATAATCAGCCTTGGCAGTGCCTTTAAAGTATCCTTCATATTTCATGGTATTCTTCATATTTGTTAACCTTCAACCAAATCATTTTAGTTTTTGATATAGTTAGACATAGGTAGGACCATTTAAAAAAAATCATTGCTTTATGATTGACATAGAGGTATTTTGAATTCTTTGTAAAACTTGCAGCCAGTGGAGAGACTGACAGAGGGATCAACACTATAAAAACTCAAGGAGAGCCGCTTGTCAGATTGCGCAAATGGCTGCTGCTCATGCTGGAGAGGATAGACCTCTATGGGTAGACATTGAGCAGGCCAGTTGCACTCCGACAGCAATCTCAAATTTACTGTGGCTACCCTCAACAGCTCTTAAGGGCATTGACAACCCGGTCCTTAAACATTCCCTTAGAATCTGGAAAACCAACAGGTTAAAAGGTCGTCTCGCCTCCCCCAGACTCCTTTGCTTTCGGGTCTAGGTAATCCTGAATTTCTCCCAGCCTTTATGGAACCAACCGCGTTTAGCTGGTGGAAAACACAAAACCTAGTAAGGATTAAAGATTTTGTTGTGCATAGAGGACTTATTACATTCCCGGAGCTTAAATCCCTTAGGAATATCCCAAGCAAGGAATACCTCCGCTTTTTACAAATAACCCAATATATAGCCGCCAAACTCAGGACGGGAGCAGGGTTAGGACCATCCTCGCCATTTGAGTTCATATGTAGGGCATAGCCCCTTGGGAAGGTTTGTTGCTATCTCTCAAAAATAACTAACAATGCCTCACTAACGTACGAATTAGGCTGATTAGACACAACACTTAAAATCCTTGAAATAGTTTATAAAATGCTTTTAGTAATATAATCTTAATAAAATCGGTATAGGAAAACTTTACTTATGAATCATAGAGTTTAAGCATCAAAATGTACCTTACCGGTTTTTGTAGCATCACTCCATTAGATCGGGAGAGCGAGAGATCGACTTGGAGGAATCACCGATTCTATTCATCACGCTATCCGTACGTCTACCAGAGCGGCTTGCTGCATCTCCAAAGCCTGGCTCTCTCCCAATCATGACCTCCTTCCCTCACCCAATGGGATACCACTCCACCCCTCATGCACAATGCATGATCAACATGCGTCATTTGTCCTTTTGGTGGACAACAGGTTGGGAAAAACATGTTTTGCAAGCTACTTATTTTGAGAAAAACATGTTTTGCAAACTGCTTACGTTTGCAGTTCATCCAAAGGATATGGTTCTCAGGTTTTTTAGGCCTATGATTCTCATTCACCAGATATTCCTATCAAAAAAGATGTCTAAAAATGTCATCCAGACATCATTCTTATCACACACGTATCACATTCGGCCCTTGAATGAGGATCATTTGCCTTTAACCATATGAAACCATCAACGCCTTGGGTTTTGTACAAAAGGTCTTATATGCCATATAACAATTCCAAATTGACAAAATTATCACCACACCACCAATTATGAGTAGCGGATGCTAACTAACCAATTCATCATAGTTGTAGCAGAAGGGGAGTATCCCAAGAAGATGTCCCACTAGTGATGGGAGGTTGCATAGGCCACGCTAGAACCTACTTTTAGTATTTATTTTGCACTATAGTAGTTTCTACCATATGATAGTGCAAACTTTTTCCCAATTCTCGGATAATATGTTTACCTTCTTCAGATTCTTGGATTATTTTTGTTAATTGTTCAAAATTCAAATCCCAATTCGGAGTATTTAATACAGACACTCATATGCAATATTATATTCCCGGTCTTGATCATGCGTTAATAAAAAGGTCTGATTTTGCCACTGTAGAGTTGAAACATTTCTGAGACATCCCACAAATGGCACGATCATACCCGGTACTACGGGAGTGTTAGTCACTACACAAATCTCCTGTGATCCTATCTCCACCAACATAGTATAATTGAAGGAAAGAATAGTAAATTCACATATGTTAATAGAATTTCTTAATAAACAAGGCTCATACACTTCAGATCGTAGTCTACAGATTATACCTTCTAATGTAACCTCACATGAACTTAAGTCATGTCTTTTGTTTTCCTTATCTATATATAATCCATTGGTATGAGGCATCCAATAATGTAGATTGCCCGGGTACCCCAATATCAATGGTAGTACTATGAATCTACACATTAGCTCAAACTGTGTTATATTGTACAATGTTGAAACCCTGTGACACTGCGTATCATTACATATCATTTTTGGAGATTCTATTTTAATCCAGGCTGACTTAGGAATTATTGTGGCGAATAAGCTTCGCCATACTCCTTCATTATCTGTCATTAATTGGGTCTGCATGTTATTTTTCTGTTGTATCTGGTACAATGTTTGTAATGTGCATACCGTCCAGTCTATTATTTTACTTAAATTGGTTTCCGAAGTCCAAATAAACTGGTTAGTTTTATTTTGCAAGTTCAACAAAAAAGTGTCAGCTTGTACCTGATATTTCCATGGATACCATATGGTGGGCATCCACTTAGCCTGAATTGTAACAGCATCTTGAATACCCTTGCCGGCACTACTCAAACGGTTGGCCAATGTTTCTATATCCCAACCATTAAGGGTGCCAGTTAACGCCCCATATCCCCCTAATGCTGTGTCATACTAGGTACACCGTCTCCTGAAGGGGCAAAGAGGGGTCACATTAAACAATACATTAACTTGTATAGTAGTTTTCTGTGCCTGCCTTCCCACATTTACACAAGTGGAAGGCAGTCTTTTCAAATGTCCTGGATCAATTTTAGATGTATTCATGTTAATCTTAACTATATAAGATATAAAACATTTTGTAGAATTCATACAACTCAATACTTCTAAGGTTGTTGTTGAGAGATTATGATGAAATCCTGCACTTGGTTGTGGACATTTTAGATCATCGATCCCAATTCTCAGCTCTTTGCTCTTTATTTGTAGCTGCCGCAACTCATTCAGTAATGTGGGAAAAGAGTAGTTCTGCGCACAACAAGTTAAATTCACTTTAGATTGAATTAACAATCTGTCCTGATCTTCATGCAACATATATGTGGGTCTGTATATACGTGTCCCTATTGGAATGGCTGGTCCTGCCCACAATCTTTTTCCTTCACAACTTATGCTAGCAATTCGACATCGCTGTTGAGCGGGACAAACAAAATCATCTTGCTTTCTTTCTTTAATTGCGCTGATCCAACTCCAGGTGATCTCTGAATTACTGACTTCCTCCAGGGGTACACCCGGTGTTATTGCCATGGCGCCTGCCAAACACACGAGACCAAGGATTCCAATTCCCAGTTTCTCGCAAACCTAGGAAAAAGGAAACATTTAATTCATTCACGTAAATAACATTTTTCTTGTGGGACATATTCCCACTTTTCTATCCCTGGTCTCATCACTTATAAAGTTCTGTCTTTTCCTACAGCAATTACCTCTGCAGGATCAGGCGGCCCTTGAATTCCCTGTATCCAGATTTTTGCACCCACATTAGTTACATTAGTAAAACCAAATGCTTTGCTCCCTCGTACAGTAAATTCAGTGGGAGCTCGTCCTTCTTCTATTTGTGACAGATATACTGGCATTAACAACATTTGGGCCACCCTTTCTCCCTGACTAATTGTCAGCGGTTGTGTCCCTAAATTAATCATAATTATTTTTATCTCCCCTTGATAGTCTGCATCAATAACCCCTCTTAATACTACAGCTCCTTTTAAGGCAAAACTAGATCTGGTTGCAATCTGTCCAAAACGACCTTCAGGTATTTTACAACCTATACCAGTACTAATAGTACCTACCTTTCTCCAAATGTAATGTCATACCTTTTAAGATATCAATTCCAATTATGTATTCCTCACTTTCTCCAGGTCTTTGCCGAAAACGGGAGAGAATATCATCCAATTCCATTTGTGTAAAATACTCTTTCCTAGTTCGAATTTTCTTTCTATCCTGTATCGGAACTACTACATCATCATAAATAGGAATTGGTTTATTAGCATCATCTAAGACAATGTGGCCCTGGTCATCCACTTCAAAGTATTGTTCTCCTCTAGCATTTAGTCTAGGTCTACGTACTGTTTCAGTTCCCCCTTTCTCAGTTATAGTCTCCCTTCTATCTATAAGTTTTACCCTAAGACCCGGGGGATCAATTTCTGGGTCTGGGCAACTAGGATTTCCAGGACGATCCCAATCATCAGAAGAGGAGGAATCCCAGATGTCTCCATCCCACTTATCAGGATCCCACTCCACTGACGCTGTTGCTATAGATCTGTAAACTTTTGCTTTATTCACTCTTCTTTTCTTTTTCTATATTTATTCTGAGCAACTTTCACCGCAGCCTTCTCAGCTACGTTCTGATAGTGTTCCAACTTATCCTTAAGTAATCTCTGCTGACATTCTAACACCACCTGCTTTCCCTCTAATTCTATAGACTTTTGTTCCTCTTTCTTCAAAGCGGTCAATAACCTATTATACTTCATGTGCATCTGCCAGAATCCAACTTCGCCTCCCTAAGGCGATTACATCACCTGCCTTTGCAGGGACTCCCTCAAGTACTTTTACAACATCGAGGGGCTCGGTACCTTTGAGCTTATCCTCCCATGATTCTCCTAACCCACTATTGGTCAACCTTTGGGCAATGATGTCATAGGGTGCCTCAGTCCACCCTGGGACCTCTAATTTAGTATCTTTTTTGTCTTTTTTACCTTTTCTAAACATGATACTAACTTTTGGCTTATTGCCAAAATGCTCGATATTTTTGGCAATATTCCAACTGTCTTAAATGGGCCACTATACTATCAGCAATCGAGTGACAATTCTCAATTTTTAATATCGATAACCCTTTTTACTTTATAGCTGCGCAAATTCTTTTTGGAAGAATGCCAATTTCCCTTCTGTGCTACGCGCGACTCCCCGTGCACTGGAAAACGCAGCTTCACTTGAGAAAGATTTATTTTGGCATCCTGCCCACTACGCCAATTAATGTGTTGCTATCTCTCAAAAATAACTAACAATGCCTTGCTAACGTACAAACTAGGCTGACTAGACACAACACTTAAAATCCTTTAAATAGTTTATTAAATGCTTTTAGCAATATAATCTTAATAAAATCGTTATAGCAAAACTTTACTTATGAATCATAGAGTTTAAGCATCAAAATGTACCTTACCGTTTTTTGTAGCATCACTCCATTAGATCGGGAGAGCGAGAGATCGACTTGGAGGAATCACCGGTTCTATTCATCACGCTATCAGTACGTCTACCAGAGCGGCTTGCTGCATCTCCAAAGCCTGTCTCTCTCTCTCCCAATCTTGATCTCCTCCCCTCACCCAATGGGATACCACTCCACCCCTCAGGCACAATGCATGATCAACATGCGTCATTTGTCCTTTTGGTGGACAACAGGTTGGGAAAAACATGTTTTGCAAGCTACTTATTTTGAGAAAAACATGTTTTGCAAACTGCTTACGTTTGCAGTTCATCCAAAGAATATGGTTCTCAGGTTTTTTAGGCCTATGATTCTCATTCACCACATATTTCTATCAAAAAAGATGTCTAAAAATGTCATCCAGACATAATTCTTATCACACAGGTATCACAGAAGGGGACCATAGCCATGGTTTATAAGATGTTAGGCGAAGACGTGGGAGTGCCCCTCCCAACCTATACGAACAGATGGGAAAATGATCTTGGCATCAGCTTATCGTCCAGTGATTGGAAAATAGCATGGCGAAACTCATTCTCATGGTTCCTGAACACCGGGGCCCAAGAGGTCAATACTAAGGTCCTACTCAGATGGTATCTTGTCCCGGATATGATCCACAGATTTTGCCCTTCTTACCCACCGGAGTGCATTCGAGAATGTCGGCTCCAGGGATCATACATCCATATATGGTGGGAATGTAGGGTGGTTCGCCACTTCTGGGGTAAGGTCTATTATCCTTTAAGGAAAGCAACAGGGTTGCACCTGTCCCCCTCGCCCCAACTCGCCCTGCTTAATTTGAAACCCCCCCCCCGACTGTACAAGGTCACAATTTGAGCTTATAAGGCACATCCTGATGGCTGCCAAACTCATTATAGCACACTCATGGAAGAAAAGAACGATCCCTAGTGGGAGCCTGATCCCTCGCATCAACAAAGTAATGCTTTTGAAGAAGATGTCAGCCTCGATGCAAGGTGACCTCACCCCCTTCATGAATACTTGGGAGGGTTGGATCGCTCACTTCCATCCCAAAAACTTTGACCGATCCCTCCTCACTTCTCAATGATGCACTGCACTCGTCTTAAGTCAAGCAGTGGCTTGATTTTTGATTTTTTTTTCTCCCTGTCTTCCTATTTGTTTCACTCTAGCCTCCCTCCTCTCACCTTCCGTCTTTTATCCCCAGGTACGTGATTTCTTACTACACGTACCTTATATTTTGTCTTAGATGACATTGTTATCTATTTGTGTATAAGTTTACATCTTTATAAAAGTCTTTTCATGCTTTACAGAATGTACTGTATGATGTATGCTGATGTGCCTCTCTCATAACCTTAATAAAAATATTGATTAAAAAAAAAAACTCAAGGAGAGGTGGATGATGAAGTGAGCAGCCGAGATATTAATAGATTGAAGGGTTACCAGTCTGATTGTTGGTAAACCAAAAAAGTTGTTAACAGAGATTGTGATTTTAGAGATAGTAAGAGAGCTTGATGGTGGGAAAATTACCAGTTCTACTTTGTTCAGGTTAAGTTTAAGGGAATGAGAGGACATAAGGAAGTCAAGATAGTAGGGAAGAAAGATTTTGGCCCAGAGAGCTACTGTATATAGAGTGTTGTCTACATAAAAGTGACATAAAAGCCGTTGGCCAAAACCATAAGCGTGGATAGAAAAAAATAAGGGTCCTAAGATGTAGCCTTATAGCACACCAATAGACAGAGAGTGAGGGTAGGAAATGGTTTGAGTAGGATGCACTGAATGATTGGTAAGAAAGATAGGATGAGAATATGTTGAGAAACCAGGAGTGGTCAACAATCATAAAAACTGGGGATAGATAAAGAAGAATGAAAATGGCCTTTAGATTTGGTGGTTAACAGATCACAAGTGACATTGGTGATGGTGGTTTCAATAGAAACGGTAGAGTGAAATCCAGATTGATGGGGATCTAATGAGGATTTGGTAGACAAGTAACATGACAGTTCAGAGTGGACATTTTGTTCAGGAAGTTGGGATAAGAAAGGGAGAAGTTATTAAGGGTGGTAGTTGAGAGTTTCTCGATTAGTGAAATTATGACCGAGTGTTTGTAAGAGGAAGGAAAGATGCCAGTGGAGAGGCGAGAGTTGAATAGACAGGGCTGGAATGAGAGATGAAGAGAGGTGAGGGATAGAATATGATGGGGTGGGTGAAGTGGAGAAATGGTGTTGAATAGTTATTTCAGATCAATTGCTGGTGGCAATATTAAGATAGAAGGTCTCCATACTATCTATCCCATAACCACCCACATCTTTTGTAAGTAATTTATGTTCTGGGCCAATGGAACGCAGTTGAAGTGAATTTAAATCATCCCGTCTGGGCCAGAGACATGGTAAAATTTGTCCCTAGAAAGGTTTCAGAGAAAATAGGGTTGCTTATTCCATAAAGTTCAACCTTTGTAAACCCCTACATTTTAGTCCATATCAAGCCAAAACTGGTGTCATATCAAACTTTTAGTTTTTATGTTAGAAAATACCTTGAGAAGGGCATTCTGGTGATTATGCTAGTAGTTTCTCCTGGACATGTTTGTTGCCTTGTTCTCCAAAAAAACAAAGTAACAAAGAAATCATCATAAAAACACATTTCAGTTACACAATGTAGACTCTCTAATATATTTTCCAATTAGAATCTAAAAATTGTGTTACAATGTATTTATTATGAATACAGTTTTGATAAAAAATGTGCACAAAATCTACATTTGAAGGGAGAAGCTGTAAACATTCAATGTGCAATTATGCTAAGCAACCTTGTCAACATACAAAGAAAGTAGTTTATTTCTAATCATCTTCAGAATTTGTTCTCAAAGGGAAAAACATCATTAAAGCTGCTACAGAACAATGATTTCTAATAGGTGCTAATGCAAGATAATAGTCAGGATAATTATCACTTAAATGAATTTGCATGTATTCAGTTCATTGCGAGAAAAGAAACAGAACTCAGTGAAGCTGTTACAAGTATAAGTCAGTACACAGACCTCAAGGAAACTAGAATAAGTAGCCCTTTTCCCATATTCCCACCAACCTGGGCATGCCTATTAGATGTACATCCAGATAGAGCAGAGTTAACAGTCCCTTTTACTGAGTTAAGCAAACAATGCTTGAAATCGTCAATGCTATTCAATGGGATTTGTCTCCTTCCTTTAACTTTGTTCCATGCGACCTTCTGGCAGGCGACGCCATCTTGCATCCCATAAGGCACTGCACGTGGTCTCCGATCTGGAGCCTGCGCAGTGCCCATGAATGGGATGCAATGGGCCCATCCAAAATCCCGCAAGACGTCAATGATCGGCACGGGAATTTGAAGAGCACGTCTAAAGTCGTGCTGTCACTAACAGACGGCTAAGCTAGTGCGGGGGGGCAGTGATTGGGCTCTAAAGCAGCTGGATGTCCAAAAGGTACGTATGGGCTGATGGGGGGGGGGGGGTGGCCCCTTTTTGTTATCAGCCTGATGTTTCTCTTTAAGTATGGTTGAAAAATATAGGAAAAATCAAGGAGAGGAATAGAACATTTCTATATGAGCTCAATAGAGATCAGACAAGGCCTCTCTGACTGATCTGCCTATCAAATGTTGGAGCCTCCTGTTATTGGGCTGTCCTTATTTAACTGTATTAATACTAGCCATAGACATCAGGGTAGAGTTGAACTCGTAAGCATGGTTTCATGCCCCAAGGGGCTTCTGGTTTATTAGGAATTCTTAATTTTGGTTTGGTGTTTTTCGTGCTGTAAAGTGGAACAAAATCTAAAAGATTCCAGGGCTGGCTGCTGGCTTTTCTCTGAGGCATCCTGAATGGGGATGCCCTTCTGTGTAAAACCCCCCAGTTTGCCCATAAAAACTCTCTCAAACTCTAACGGCGCATGCGAGGGCACTTGTCCATGATTCCTTATGACTAAAGAACACTTTAGGATCAGAGTTGCCTTAAAGCTGACTTGCAGACAAAGCTTTCTTTAGCACCCTATAGAGTTGGCAGATTTTGCTTTACTTTTTGTCTTCAATTAACAAACAGAAAACAGACAAGCTATTGTTGGATAGGGGACCCCTATACCAGTTCACCGGACAGGAGTCTGGCATGTCACTTGAGGCACTGGCGGTTGACATGGCCCTATCCCGCACAACTACCTGCAGTTTGGACTACATATCTTTAACTGTGATTTTTGCAGGACATTTCCAGAGAGTTCCAGGGAAAATTGTTTTTTTTTAATGTAGAGTTTGGATTTTAAAATAAAATGGCTTGTTTGTAATTTTTTCAGTGCTTCCTCAATATGGTTGGGTGAAATATGCGAAAAATAACAAAATTAATTTTTATAAATATTATAAATAAATATAATACATTTAAAAAAATGTAATTAAAAAAAATGTATTGTGTATGGAAGCCTTATTCCTCCTGATTACAGCAGTATCATGTATATATCAGTAGACCGCTGTTCCTGCCCAGGAGACACCCCAAACTGAAAAGAGCGTTTTATTGGATTTCCAAATAAAATACAACTATCCTGTGCAATATCAAGGGTTAAACCCTTAAAAATGTAAAATAAAACTTACATTTTTTTATGGAGTCGGGTGTCCTCACATCAGTAAAACCAGCCCAGTCACCAGCTATGAGGGCTGGTAGACCAGGGTGTGGGAGTAGAGCGGCTGCCACCTCGCCTGAAGGCTATCAGCCTGCATAGCTCTCATGGGCCACATAGCCCACATGGGCCACAAGGTCTCAAAGAACCCCTTATTGGTTCACAAAGTGTAACAAAAAACCCAAACACACAGAAGGCCGCAAACTGGAGATTGTACATGTTTGCCATTTAGCGAGTTAAAATAGCAAAATATTCATTATTCCAAAATGCCAACCAATCAAAGTCATATTTTCAAGCAAAACTAATAATAATCTTTGTCAATATATTTAATCTACTAAAATATAATCTACTAATCTACAAAAGTCAACTGATAAAATGCACATAGCCTGTGGTGTTATGACTTTACATGTGATGAGTAAGCCTGTAAATAGGACCACCGTTGAATCGAATCCCGAGGTGATTATACGGGAAACCAACAGACTCCAAACTGGAGTTTCTTGGAACCATGTTACCAAGGGTTTTGATTCACTTTAATGTATGGTAACAGAAACATTTTTAAAGATTTTTACAAATCCATTACAATTTATGGAATCAATCGCTTTTGCAATGACACTATATGAATTCATTGAAATTGCAACACCGATCAGCAATACTCTAAAATGTCAGATATAAAATGCTTTACCTCTCAAAGCAATTCATGTGTGAATTCTGTCTAATTTATGTTTTACTGAGATACATTTTTTATGTAGACATACAATATGCTGAGCTGCTATTTTAAACAGATGACTCTCGATATTGTTCAGCATAATAGCATGGTAAATTACATGTTGCCTGAGCATTTGTTTTCTCAAAGTTTTATATTTTTGTGCTCTTCTTGTATACCTATAATAAATATTTTAATCTATTGTATATTTTACACTCAGAGGATGCCACATTAGTACAGCAAATAATCAGTTCTATATAAAGTGTGTTTAGCAGATTTTTGGACCTTAAGCTGAACCTTGAAAGTAGCAGCACTTTTATCACTGTGGTGGCCCGGCACTCCTGTCCAGCAGTAAAGGAGCAAGGATCTGTCGGGATCTTGGGCCCCAACACTGCTGTTGCAACTGTGATTGGTTAACTGAGAGGTCTGGGCAGGTCCTAGCTCCATGGTTGTCATATAACACTACTGGGTAATTTGGGTGACTGGAGGCAGATTGCAGAGGTCAGAAAATCTAGCTAGCCTGGTGGGCAGTTAAGGGTTGAAGAAACTGTTTGGACTCACACATACAGTACGCAATACAAGGCCAAAAGAAAATATTTTCCTGCCCAAGCTTTGTCTGGGATATTCCACATTGAAGAATTATTGACTACTGACATTTAGCATGGCCTAATAGGCATGCCAACTTGTATACTGCTGGAACTGCCCTGCTAGTTCTGGTATTAGGACACAGATATCCATAGAAGCAAAATTAGCTCGACCGCAAATAAGTTGTCTACAGAAACCTACAGAGCAGCGTCCCTCAAAATCAAATATCCAAGTTAAGCATGTAAAGCCAATGCTGCTAAAGTGGTCATTGCACTTAATAAACTGGCATGTGGGTGTGCAGGATGAAAGAAAAGCAAGGCCCTCATTCATAGTATAAAACATAGTATAAAACATGTCTTTGTTTTGTTTTGGGTCTACTTTCAACAAAGGAAATTCTTAAAGCCTACTTTCCCTACTTTCTAGGGATTTTGTCAGCTTCCAATACTGTGGCAACAGTTTAGGAAGGGTTTTAATTTTCAGCATGGCAATGCCTATGTTCACAAATAAAAGCTGAACATAGGTATAAAATAATATACAAAATAAATACAATTGTAAATTAAGGATAAGCTGAAATACCAAATTCAAGCTAGGGCTTCATTACCCAACATCAGTGTGTAGCCTTAATGGCGGTCAAGTGTGTGAATGAGAGCAAATGGATACCTTATATTTTTAAAATAATATATTGTAAAATAATATATATGTAATTTACAGACAAAAACCAATAGCTAAAATACATCAGGCATAACAGAACGGTTGTTATATAATATAAAATGGGCACAGAGTTCTCTCAGGATCTTCACACAGTCCTCAAATTAAATCCCACGGTGAATGCACTCCAAACCAGGTGTGGTTGTAAATCCTTCACCAAGAGATCAAGCCTCTTACCAGCTTTTAAAGTAGTAACTCATCTTGTATGCGTTACTCCAAAGTCAGCTGTGCTCGCTCACACCAGGGAATTTACAATACTTCCAAAATTTCAGATAGTATCACCGCCAATGTTCACTCCGCATCAGTTGCAACATTCATAATAAAAAGATAAAAAAACAAACAACACATCTAGTGTGATATTGTTAGATAAACTCTACTTTAATCTTAAGAAATGCACTCACATAAAAACAAGTGTATACAGCTTTAAGAGTAGAGCGGTGACTCTCACCCCCTCCCACAGGCATAGAACTGGCCAGATCCAAAACAATCCAAATGAGTCCAACAGAGAAGATACCGCCTGCCTGTTTCGTTGCCCTTGGCAACTTTTACGAGGCTGGCAGGCATGGCGGAGATGTAAACTTTAAATACCTTGTGTAATCAACCGACGTTTCATCAAGAGGGTATGCCAAATTCGGCCTCACGCTGTTACAAAACCCTGAAACTGCTCGTAGTCAAGGGGAGAATGAGGCAATCAAAGCTCACCCGCTCTGACTAATAGGAAGCTGCCACGTCACCTATTACGCAGCGGTGCCGTAGCTTAACTTACGAGAACAGCGCAAGTCCCCTCTTGCGTAGCGGCACCTCCGCAGCATAACTTACGGAACCGCCGTAAGTCCCGCCTGCGTCGGCATAACCGCCGGCTACTGAAAATACGTAACTGCGTACCTTTACCGAGGCTACGCTAAAGCTTTTAGCTTTTAGATGAGCTTATGGGTGCTGTCTTTTCACAGATGCATTTATGGTTTCGAGGCTTGGAACTTTATATTATGTATCGGAACGAGTGAACGCGCTGAAGTTCGAGGTTCGACAAGTTCGGCCGAACTTGCCGCTAAAGTCTGGTTCAGGTCTCTGGATTTGACCCAAACTCCATTGAAGTCAATTGGGCCCCAAATTTGGGGGATCATAACTGGCTGTAAAATGGGAGTATCAAGGACAAGAGGGCTGCAAATCAAGGGAAACACCAGGATGATTGCCCTGCACAAAATACTGTAGGAAGTACTCAAAATAACAGAAAACAAAAAAATACAGGTCCAAATCAGGGGGTAACACCTAGGTGATTGGCCTGCACAAAATGTGCTAGAGAAAGTACTCAAAATAAAAACAGAAAACTGAAAAATTTGAGAAATACCTACATAAATTAAAAATTTTAAAATATTTTTTTTACGGGTGTTGGAGGCCAAATTGGGGTGGGGGGAACACCTAGGCTATTGCCCTGTTCAAAATGGGGTTTTTGGAAAGTGCTCTAAATAATCCCACAAAGTGAAAAAAGTAAGTAAATACACAAATAAATAAGAAAACAATAAAAATATTGTCGCAGGTCAAATTGGGGGGGGACACATATACACACCAGGCTTTTCAGCGTATTCTTGTAGGCCCCAATACCACTGCCACAAAGGTGAGGCAAGTCCAAGTTGAGGCATTGATAGATTAGATCACCAGGGACCTGAAAAGCAAACAAAAAAACATTATTAGTATTCTGTGGCACTGCAAAAACTAAAAATTGCTGGAGGGTTTATGGTCAGCAAACTACAAAGCAAACAGAAAAACATTATTAGTATTAATATTATTATTATATATATTTTTTTTATACTTTTCTTTTCCATCTCCCCCTTTTTATTTGTCTTCAACCCACTCCACTTCTGCAGAGTCCTCCACCTCACCCCCCTTCAAATCAGCAAGGCCGTCTGAGCCACAAGTCCTGGAGCAGTCACTAATGCTCTATGATGACACTCCTAGCTGGGATTATCCACAAGCCCCTGCCCCAGTTGCAGACAATGGGGTTCTCAGATGCCCCAAATTTGTGTTGGAGGATGAGGATGTGAACACTAGACCATAACAGGACATCTACGACTGCTGCAGCTTCCTGCAATTTAGAGCCTGAGAAGGAGGGTACCAGGGAGGAGGGAGTGGAAGACGATTCGAGGGGTGATAACCTAGACCCAATGTGGACTGAAGGCAAACAGATTTAGGTAGAGGTGGTGGCCATGCAGAACCCAGGCAGCCAGCAGAAGAGGGGGAAGGGGGCAAACCATCAGTGGTCAGCCAGTTGCTACTACTGCCCACCACGCCCAAGGACTGAGCACTGAAAAAGCTGTAGCAAAGGATGTCACCAGTATTTTTTGAAACATCACTCTGACAAGTCTCGGGTAATTTGTACGCTGTGCCACCAGTCACTAAGGAGGGAAAATTTTGAATAATCTCTGCACAACGTGGGTCCCCAGGGAACTGCAAAGCAAACAGAAAAACATTGTTATTATTTTTAATATAGTTTATTTATAGAGAGCGATCATATTCTGCGGTGCTTTGCAAACTAAAGATTACAGGAGGGTGGGACACTGAATAATCTTCACCAAGTCCATGGCCAAGAACCTACTCTGTTTCCTTCTTTCCTGCCTCCTCATCCAGTCATGGGAGAAGATACATGAGTGGCTGCGGTGGTTGAACCTAAAGCAAGGTGGTGTGTGACAGAACCTAGTAGCAGCCTTGGGCTGAGGTGGGTTGAGACACATCTGTGGCTGGCGCATGTGCTCAATACTGGAGTTCCAGCTCCAAAATGCCTAAGTGAGTGCAGACAAACAGCACTTCACCACCAATGAGTGGGCCTCTATGAGGTACATTTGTGCCGTGCTGCAGTACTTCCAATACGCCACCAATAATAACGCCATTGTAAGTGTTACATCCGCATCATTTGCCTGCTAGAAAAAAAAAACACTTCAGGCCATAATGAAGGATTTAATGGTGCCACAGGAAGAAGCAGAGGTGAAAGAGGAAGGCACATTTACACCGGTGTCAGGCAAATCCACACATGGCTTACAGGGTTGGTTGCTGGACCCACACTTGCCAACCAAGGGACAGTTTTGGAGGCCCCGGTGGAGGACTTTTCCTCACTGCAGGGTGGCACCAAGCACAGCTCATGGGAGTCATTGGAGTGTGATGGAGGGGATGCGGTGGAGGAGACACCTCCCACTGAGAACAGCTTCTCCTTGACTCAGGGCAGCACTACATGCTCTTGTGCCTGTGGGCTGACTATAGAGTTGCCTGCATAGTCACCAGTGCCAATTACTGGGTGACCACCCTGCTGGATCCCCGCTATAAAGACAACATCACCTCCTTAAATCCAGCACTGGACCAGAATAGAAAGATGAGGGAGTACAAATGTGCTTTGGTGGACGCACTCTTGTCGGAGTTCCCAGTTGACTTTGAGGGCCCAGTGGTGGCACAAGACCAATGAGGAGGAAGACACGGGTCATTTGCATGCTTTGCCACCAGTCACTGAAGCTAGCTAAATGCATGATGTAAGTCACCAGGGACCTGCAAATCAGTAGCTGCCTGTCCCTGGATATACAATTAAAAGGAACAGTCAGCATATGTTTTTAAATAGGTCCAATAGCTGGCATGCCATGGAGGTACAATTTAATGGACAAAGAGCAGTTATTGTCTATCCCCAATGACTGCAATAAAATTAGGCACAGAAGACTTGTATTGTAAACCCAGTATGTACAATGAAGATGGCCAGAGGTGAGTGAATTTATCAAAACACACAGTATTTGCGATGTAGGTGATGGCCAGAGATGAGTAGTGGTATCAAACACCCTATATACTATATACAATGCAGATGATGGCCAGAGGTGAGTAGTAGTAGTATCAAACACCCAATATGTGCAATGTTGGTGATGCCAAAGGTGAGTAGTAGTATCAACCCCTCAGAAAGTTGAATGCAGGTGGCGCCAACAAGTTAGTAGCTTTATCAATCCCCAAAAATGCAATGCTGCCTTCTAGTGCATGATGTGATTAAGATCTGATAAGAGCATCTGAAACCTGACAGTAAAAACATAGACAGTATAGAATTTTTTTTCATGCATAATGAAACATCAACAGGTTAAGAGTGATCTATTTTAAGGGTGATCTATTTTTTGCAATAACATTGGACCAAACAAACCAATTTCTCAACCTAGGCGAAATATTGTTGGCTGCAGGATACAACACAGTTGTAAAGAAGTCAGTGACCCAATAACTCAATGGACAGGATCTGTTACAGATCAAGTACAAGTCAACCCAACCCTTCCCTCTACCTTATTAACTACGATGGGTTTGACTGTGTTTGTGCACTCAAACTCCACAAGGATGAAAGGATGCCTGCTTTTCTTCCAGACCGAGTTGCTTCATCCAGGATAAGAGATGTTCATTTGGCTGACAGAATGATTGGTAACGCTGTGGAACATATGGCTAAATTGGAAAACATTGCAAAAATGTAAGGTGAGGCATGGTTTCAGCCAAAGCACCAATCATAAACACATGTTTTTTTTATAACATATGAAAAAGACCCCTTTCTATACATGTATTAGCTTTTAGATGATGAGAAAGAAAGAGATCTTTGCAGCATGCCTGACTCTAATCTCCCCCAGCAGAAGTTGTGAACAGTCTAGTTGGGAAGCAAGTGGAAAATGCCAAAGGGAATAGCTCAAAAGGGCCGGCATGGTAATTCATCAAGTGGAAGCCAAACCTTCAGTGTACTTCATTAAGTTTCATGACGATTTCCATATTTATGTCTATGATTTTGAAAAGACCTCCTAAGTAAGGTTTGTGAATTTTGCCAAGGTTGTGGAGCTACCAAGTGTAATATTTATAGAAAATTCAACTTTCAGATTACGGACTCTTGCATTTATTGGAGTAAAGAGAATATGGGAAAGAATTCTTGGATTACATGAATTCAATCTTCCTTACATAGAAATAATTCACTTCTGACAAATGAGGGGCTTAGGGAATTAAGGAAAGAAATTGAAAACAGGAGTTGTAAAAGAGCATATGAATGGAAGAGTCGTGCAGCTGCTCATTATTAAAGTTATTCTTAAGTACTCATTCTTTGCCTCCAAGACACTGTTTTGATATATATAATTTCCCTACATTAGGTTTGTAACTTTTGGGTGGGACCACAATTAAATAGTTTATCAAAGCCCTAGAGGGTGTAATGCAAGGTGGGACAGGTGACTGGTTTATCAAAGCTCAAAAGAGTATAATGTCAGGTGTGCCCACAATTAAATAGTTTATCAAAACCCAAGAGGGTGTAATGCAAGGTGGGCCAGGTGACTAGTTCATCGAAGCTCAAAAGAGTATAATGTCAGGTGTACCCCCAATTAAATAGTTTATCAAAGCCCAAGAGGGTGTAATGCCCCTGTGCCCTGTTGTACAAGCCCCATAGCTGGCCCCCACGCTGGTTATGCTGGGTAGGGGGGACCTCACACCCTTTTGTTTTATTTTTAGGGGTTTTAACCCTTAAAATTCCCCCCAAAAATGGGGTTCCCACTGAGAAGGGGGACCCCGCGCCAATTAATTAAATTTAACCCTTTAAAGTATGGATAGTAGTTGTATTTTATTTGTAAATATTATAAAGTGCTCTTTTCAGTTTGGGACTCCTGGGCAGGAATGGGGGGCTCACGATACATATGTGGTACCCTTGTAATCAGGAGAAATGGGGCTTTCACATGCAATATGGTTTTCTTTAATAAAATAAATATTTTATTTAAAATAAAAGAGATAATTTAAAAAAATATTATAATTGTATATTGTTTAGTTTTTTTACTTAAAAGTATTTTTAAAAACAGTACAAAAATTACAAACAAGACATTTCATGTTAAAGCCTAAACTCTACCACAAAAAAAAAAATTGAATTTTCTTGGAAATTCCTGCAAAAATCACGGTTACACATAGCACAAAATGGTGAAAAATGACCTGTCAACAAAGGGTGACAACACTTCAAGTAGGCGGGCAATTAAAAGGGTTGAAAGTATCTATGCATGTTGGGTATTGTTCTGTTCGGGGGACCTTGTGCATTCAGATTTAGCTTGTTTTTTTAGGGAAACCCTGTGCAACAAAGCAAAAAAAATTATTTGAGGGATTACTTCTAGAAAGATGCTCCCACTACAACAAGCTGGGTACGTTTAGAAAGTTTAGCATGTGTACTTTCAGGTTTGTGGGGGTATTCCAAATGTAAAAGGTTGTTTTGGTAGAAAAAGCGCAAGGTGCGCACTTTGTCTTCAGAGCTGACATTTTAAAAAGAAATTATTCTTACGCACAGGCTTTACTTTGGGGTATTTACCAACTCTTTCCTTGACAGTACCTATGCATGATGGGTATTGTTCTGTTCAAGGGATGTTGCTTTTTCAGATTTAACTTGTTCTTTCTTGTTTGCATATTGTTTTTTCAGGAAAATGTGGCTTTGATTCTGCTTTTTTATTCTTTTTTTAGGGAAACCCTGTGCAACCAAAGAATTAAATGAGGGATTAGTTCCAGGAAACTGCACCCATGTCAACAAGCCTGGTACGCCTAGAAAGCTTGAGGTGTGTACTTCCAGCGAATATATAGTTTGTGGGGGGAATTTAATGTAAAGGGTTGTTTTTCTTGCAAAACTGCAAGGTGCACATAGGAGCGCATAGCACAGTTGTATTTTATCTGAAAATCTCCTAAAGCGCCGTTTCAGTTTGGGGGTGTCTGTCTACCAATACATATATGGTACTGTTGTAACCAGGAGAAATGGGTCTTTTACACGCAACAAGATTATATTGACAAACTTAGATTTTTTATTACAAAAAAAACTACAAATTGTAAAAAATAGATTTTGTTTTTGCACATATTTCACCCAAAAATATTGAGAATACACCTAAGAAATGACAAACAAGACAAGTTTGATTCTGGGGTCTTCACAGCCCTATGTTTTTTATGTATTGACCAGCTCCATCCAAAATGCTGTCTGCATTTTAATTAGCTTAAAGTTATACTGAAGGCAAGTGCAACTGTTGTCCCATTGTCTCGGGCTACACCTTTTCAAAAAAACCCTGTAGTTTCTAATTTATTATTAAATAGTGAAAAATAGTATAATTAGTAAAATATTAGCGCACTGGAGATGCAGAGAGAAAATGAGAAGAAACAGTTGGTGTGACAACTGAGATGCGATATCATATTTAAAAAATAAACCCATTGTTCTGTCTCTAGTTATTACTGTCAGCCCACAGTGTGACCAGAAAAAGGGGGTGAGAGATGCTGCAGGCTAAGAGTGTCTCCAACCTGCCATCACATAATGCAACCAGAGAGGAGGGCAGTGTTTCTTAGCTGCAGAGAGAGACAGCCAAACAGCATGTCTGGGGAAGGGGTGGGGGTGTTTCCATTCTTAGTCCACTGAAGGTTGATTGAAGGACCAGGTCAGCAGGGTAGAGACTGCAAGCTGAATGAGGAAGTGCTTTCCTACCTAAGACACAGACATAGCAGGAAGGAGATGCTGGAGGGACTTAAAATTAAGCTGTTGATATTTATTTTTTAACTTTGGACTTGCCAATCATTTTAAAAGTTTGCTCTATACTAACTCCCACATTTATTATTTCTGTGCTTCAGGCATAAGTTCTGATAAGCCAGGAGGCTGGATGGCCTGCCTCCGACCCCTGACGAAAAAACCCTATGCCCTTCAGCAAAAGTCTGGGCCCACGCCAACTAGTGGAGGGATATCCCCCTACCATTCCCTGGTGGCAGCTGCTGATTTGATTTCATGGTGCTGGATGATTTTCAATGAAACTGCAGGAAATGAGAGGAAGACACGGATGGCAAGTAAGTTAAATTATATTCCTAATTTTTATTGTTTTAAAAATAAGGGGTGGAGTTGTGATTTTCTAGCACTACTAGTGAACTACTGTAGTAACAGGGCTCTAGACCAGTTCAATATGGTATGGGATGAGGTGAGAGATTAAGATGCCCAGCACAGGGTGGGTGGCTTGTTGATACCCTCTCACAATTACCTGCACCTATCCTGAGCACCAGAGGTCTGGAAGTTCCCTTCCCCATTGATATAGGCACTTTGTTCTTACAGCTCTGGTCCTGTTCTGGAGTGCATACGGGTGTGTCCATTTTCAGGTGCTCACATCCTCTAAGCTCTGACTTTATGTCTGGTGTGCTGGGATAGTACCACCCAGGGGGAGGGGACCACATTTTTTATTAAAAAAAAAAGAAAATTCAGGAAAAAATGTTTTGGGTGATTTTACTCCCCTAGACTGCTTTGGGTTAAAAAAAAATGGACAAGAAGCATCGTTTGAAAATAATAAAAGCAAAAATATTATCTATATTAGCTACAAGTTATGTCTTAGAGGGCAGGAGTTGGTGGCAGAGGAACTTAAAAGGAGGTAAAAGGGCCTAACATTATATCTTCTCTAGATAAAAATGAGGAAGGAACCGTTCCGGAGAACTTTGCCTACTCTACTATTGGGTCACGGAAATCCTTTTTAGCCAAAACATGACCAGGCGAGGAGGGGGTTGTCCAGTCGCCCAATTAAAGCACTGAAACTTCCAGAGGGTAGCAGTGTTTTAAGTTTCGGCAACTTCATAAACACAACAAGATTGCATTTGTTTTCCACAACTATGGCTCTTTGAAGAAAGAAAACATGCGCAAATTGGTTTTATTTATTTTTTAACAGCTGTACAGACTGGCTCATATTTATGCAGAATAACACATGTCCTGGTAAAATATTTAGAATGGAGCGGCAGATGTTTTGTAATGTTAAATCATAAAATGTGTATAGACGAACAGCTAATAATATGGCATTTCCTCTGAAATGTCTAAACTTTTAATTCAATTGATATAACAGGCAGCTGGTTAATGCTTTCTAACCAATTAATTAAGAGAAAATAAAACTATTTTCTTGATTATTTCTTGACTGGATGCAATTTGGTTATTAAAGGAGCCCCAGTGATTTGATGATAGTGATAGAGGCATTATTGCACGCTGGATTACACCAATTACATTGCTTATAATAAATACACAGATAATGTTTCATGGCTAAATGTAACAAGCATTAACATAGCAATTAAAAAACACATGCAAGAAAATGACTGGAGCTGTTAGCAAGGCTTGGATTGAAACTTTTACCTAATTCGATTCATGCCAACATGCAGGGCAATAAAACAGGTAATGGCATTAGCAATATAGATGACAGAAAATAACATAAAATAGAGTGCAGCATGTCATTTTCCATCTTGTGCCCTCATTAGAACAGCTGCATAAAGACTATTATGCGTCAAAGAATAAAAAGTACAACACATAATAATAGATAAGTAAGGACTGCCAAATTACTACTTAAAATGTTCTAATTTATGTTGTAATGTAGATTTACATCATAAAATAAAGCCAAAGGATGACAACGTTTAAAGCAAACTTGTTATAAATATGACAAGCAGAATATATATATGCCTTGATGCAAGACATGTTTCTCAGTATTTCATTAAATTTTAAGGTGTCAAAATATAAAATAATTAAAGAAGTTGAGAATCCTAGAACAGAATCGTATCAATTTAATATGTCCATATAGAAAAAAATTGTTGGCCATAGGCAGGTCCGAATATCTGCCTTTGGGTTTGACAACGCCGCAGTCAAGAGAAAGATCGATGTAATCATTAAAAAATTCATACATTTATTAATTTCATTATAAAATGAGAAGCCTGGTCTCCAAAAATGAGAACAATCACATACAGATTAGACTTCACAATTCATATACCATATCATAAATCTACATGAAAGTTGGTCGATGTGAATAAGAAATGTTTTTTCATTCCAATTTCAATCTGGTTGGTTTGGGCGTACTAGTTTCGCCTATGCGGCATTGTCAGGTCCCGTGGGACGTCTTCCTTCCAATAAGTCAGCAACCCCCAATCTCCGCTGCTTTCTTCGCCTATAGCCAAGCCCCCGTTTGCCGGGACGCAGGATACGCCTCACCGGACACGGTTGCTCCCAGGACTTGTTAGCACAAAGGATGCTGACTTATGCAGGGGAAGGTGGACGAACCAGGAACAAGACTGGTAAGACAATCGGGCAGAGGTCATACACAGGAGATCAGTCCAAGGAAGCACGGTACAAGAGGATTGAGATGGAAGAATGGTCAGGGCTAGCCAAAGGTCACACCAGGAGGTCAGAGATACGCGGTACAGAGGAGCAGGCAGGAATCGTGGTCAAAAACAGGCAAGGTCGGTCCAGGCGGCAATCAGGAATGGTCATACACGGCAGAAATCGTAAGGAAAATAGCAATCACAATCACACCCAGCAGCACGCTATCACGGGCAAGGAACAAGTGCAGAGTGAGCAGCTTTATAGGAGTGATGGAACAGGAAAGGGGAATTGATTGGTGCAACATTAGGAACCTGAGGCTGATTGCCCCATTCAAATTGCCAAGCTTGGGCTCATTGGCCTGGATCTAATTACCTCCGGTGGGTGCCATGTGTGTAGCGCCGCCGGAGGGCATAAACAGCAGCATGTGACGCACGCGCGCGTGTACGGAGTTGCGCGCCGGGAGCGCGCCGAGATGGCCGTGGCGCTGCCACTCCCGAAGCCGCCGGAGAGGAGACCGCCCGAGCAGCCGCTCGCGACGGAAAGAGCCGAGCGGCAGCTCGGGGCGGAAATAGCCGAGCGGCGGCCGGGGAGAGGAGACGCCGAGCCGCCGCCTGGCAGAGACGCCGCCCAGCCCGCACGCTGGCTGAGCGGGAGCCGCCGACGTGGGACCGAAGGACAGGTGAGTGTACAGGGTTCTGTACCGGGCTCGTGACACTACCCCCCCCCCCCCTTCATGAGGGGCCTCAGGACCCTTACCCGGTTTATCCGGATTCTCACGATGGAATCTATTAACTAAAGCTCTGGTATGGACGTCTCTAGCGGGTACCCAACACCTCTCCTCAGGACCAAATCCCTTCCAATCGATTAAATACTGTAATGAATTTTGAACTACCCGGGAATCAAGTATTCTATTAATTTCATACTCAGGCTCATCTCCCACTATGACTGGAGGGGGAGACGAAACCTGAATATTTTTGGCAGATTTTAATAAAGAAACATGGAAGGTCGACGGAATTTTCATGGATAAAGGTAGCTTGACTTTAAAAGTAACATTGCTCAGTTTGTTAGTAATGGGGAAAGGACCGATGTACTTAGGGCCTAACTTAGCCGAAGGTTGTCTAAGGGCAATATTTCTAGTAGATACCCAAACCCAGTCACCCACCTGAAATGGTGGTTCTTGCGACCTATGTCGATCTGCAAAATTCTTATAACTTCTGGAGGCCTTCTTAAGGTTTGTCTGTATGTCAGACCATACCTTACTCCTTTCACGTAGCCATTCCTCCAAGGCCGGCAAGTTGGAGGAAGGACCAGAGAAGGATGTTGCCTTAGGATTCTTACCATAATTACAGAAAAACTGTGAAAATTTAGTCGACTCGCTGGGCGCATTGTTAAAGGCGAATTCTGCAAAGTCGATAAATTCCGCCCATTGCTCTTGGCGGTCGGACACAAAACAGCGCAAGTATTGCTCTAGACTCTGATTCACCCGTTCAGTCTGTCCGTTAGACTGGGGGTGGTAAGCTGTAGAAAGCGAAACTTTAATACCTAAGCGATTACAAAAGGCTTTCCAGAAACGAGATACAAATTGGACCCCCCTGTCAGAAACAATATTTTGTGGTAAACCGTGGAGGCGAAAAATATGGTTGATAAATAGTTGTACTAAATCTGGTGCCGACGGAAGTTTTGTTAGAGGGATAAAGTGAGCCATTTTGCTGAAGCGATCCACCACAACCCAGATTACAGTATTTCCCTGCAATGGGGGTAGGTCAACAATAAAATCCATGGCTATGTGTGACCATGGCTCTCTGGGAATTTCTAGAGGAACCAGTAATCCCGCTGGCGAGCCATGTGTGGTCTTACTTTGGGCGCATACAGGGCATGCTTCGACAAAGGCGGTGATATTGCGTCTGAGGGTAGGCCACCAGACATGGCGTTTGGCGATGGCCAAGGTTTTTCGAATACCACAATGACCGGCGGTTTTGGCATCATGTAATTCCTGTAAGACGGCAAGACGTAGATGAGGCGGAACAAATAAACACTCAAGTGGTTTACCAGGAGGGGAATCAACCTGGAATGGCGTTAACGAGTGAGACAAGTCAGGAAGAAGAGCACCTACTACACACCCAAAGGGCAAAATTGGTTCAGCGGTACCTACTTGGTCCTTACAATCCCCAAAGTTCCGAGACAGGGCATCTGCTTTGGCATTCTTCTTCCCCGGTTTATAGGTAATAATGAAATTGAAGCGAGAGAAGAAGAGAGCCCAGCGAGCCTGACGGGAGTTGAGTCTCTTGGCGGACTCTAAATATTCAAGATTCTTATGATCAGTATATACCGTAATGGGGTGTAGAGAGCCTTCTAACCAATGACGCCATTCTTCAAAAGCCAGTTTAATACCCAATAATTCCCTATTCCCAACATCATAGTTGCGTTCGGCAGGAGAAAATTTACGAGAAAAGAACGCACAGGGATGCAATTTCTCTGGATTGCCTGAATATTGGGAGAGGACTGCCCCTACCCCTAGTTCAGATGCGTCAACTTCTAACACAAAAGGGAGCTTAGTATTGGGGTGTACCAAAACTGGAGCTGAAGTAAAAGTTTCCTTCAGTAATTGGAAGGCGTTTATTGCTGAGGGAGGCCACTCCTCAACAAAAGCGCCCTTCCGGGTAAGATCAGTTAAGGGACTCACAATAGCGGAGAATCCTCTTATAAATTGTCTATAGAAATTCGCGAACCCCAAAAATCTCTGGAGCGCTTTAAGGGTTCTAGGTTGCTCCCACTCCATTATAGCGGACACTTTGGAGGGATCCATAACCAACCCACGCTTAGAGATTATATAACCCAGGAACGGAATTTCAGATACTTCAAACACACATTTGGAGATCTTGGCATACAGATGATTCTCCCGTAACCTCTGCAACACCGCTTTGACATGCTGACGGTGTTCCGACAGGGAACGGGAAAAGATGAGTATGTCATCCAAGTAAACCACTAAAAATTGACCCAGGAAATCACGGAATATGTCATTTACAAAATCCTGAAACACTGCAGGGGCATTACACAAGCCAAAAGGCATTACCAAATATTCGTAGTGCCCATCCTTTACGTTGAAGGCAGTCTTCCATTCGTCCCCCTGACGAATGCGGATTAGGTTATAGGCCCCTCTAAGGTCTAATTTGGAGAAGATCTGAGCGCCCGAAACCTGATTGAATAAGTCGTTGATCAAAGGTAGCGGATACCTATTCTTAACGGTAACCTTGTTTAACCCTCGATAATCTATACAGGGGCGTAGCCCACCGTCCTTCTTTTCCACGAAAAAGAAACCTGCACCGGCAGGTGAGGTGGAAGGACGGATAAATCCCTTCTTGAGGTTCTCTGAAATATAATCCCTCATGGCCTGTTCTTCAGATCGTGTGAGGTTATACATTTTCCCTCTAGGGGGCATTGTCCCAGGGAGTAAATCGATAGGACAATCGTAGGTCCTATGTGGGGGGAGAACGTCGGCGGATTTTTCTGAGAACACATCTGCCCAATCAACATAAGCTGGAGGCAACCCATCCAGGGTGACCGGTGAGGCCCCAAGGGTTATGGAGAAGCAGTGATCGTAACAAAAAGGGCTCCATTTTACAAGGTCCCCAGTCTTCCAATCTATCACAGGATTATGGGTCTTTAACCAAGGAAACCCTAAAACAATAGGGGACATGGGACTCTCGATTATGAAAAATTCTATTTCTTCAGAATGAGCCGAACCCACCATTAAATTAACCAGGGGAGTTTTAAAGGAGACCAACCCACCCTCAATAGGCTTGTTATTGATCGCCAGGACCCGAAGGGAATTCTTTAATGGAATTAACGGTATATCAAGGGTGGCGGCAAATGCCTTATCCAAAAAATTGCCAGCCGCTCCACTATCTATAAAAGCGGAGGCAAATGTCTTGGATGACCCCCAAGAAAGCATAACAGGTAGGAGTAACCGATTAACTAGAGGGAATGATACCTGACCGCCTAGATGAAGTCCCTCAGCAGGATCTAGGCGCCGTAGTTTTCCGCCACTGGAGACTTATTTGGGCAATTCTTGGCGAAGTGGCCCGAATCTCCGCAGTAAAGGCAGAGGCCTTGAGTTCTGCGCCGAACCTTCTCAGCCTGAGATAAACGGGTTACTCCCAGTTGCATAGGTTCTTCGGGTGCCGGAGAAGGAGAAGCAGCTGCACTCCTAGAACTTGACTCTTGGCGTGAGAGTACCCACGGTTGATCCTTGCTTTTCTCCTGACGTCTCTCTCTGAGACGTCTATCTACTTTAATGGCTAATTGCATGTAGTCATCCAGATTCTTGGGTTGAGGGTAATTAACCAGAGCATCTTTTATGCTCTCAGAAAGTCCAATCCTAAATTGGCTGCACAAAGCAGGATCATTCCATTTGGAATCAATAGCCCATCGCCGAAATTCTGCGCTGTACTCCTCCGCAGAGCGTTTAGCCTGTGTAAGATTCCGTAATTTGGAATCAGCAGTAGAAGCCCGATCAGGATCGGCGTATAAAAGTTCCATGGAGGAGAAAAAAGAGGAGACCGATTGTAGGGCCTCATCAGAGGGTGTTAAACCAAAAGCCCAGGTCTGAGGGTCACCCTGAAGAAGCGAGATGACCAGGCCCACCCGTTGAGACTCAGTTCCAGTGGAGTGGGGCCGCAGACGAAAATAAAGCTCACAGGAATTTTTAAAGTTTGAAAACTTCGTCCGGTCCCCCAGGAATTTCTCTGGTAGAGGAATCTTTGGCTCGATTGAAGGCCCCGGATCCAAAGGTGTAGGTATTAGGCGACTCTCTTGCGTAGCCACACGTTGGGCCAGCTGATTGATGGCGGTGGCCATAGCTTGCACTTGTTGCATTAATTCTTCCATCTAGGATGATATGAGGCCCGTGATAATGTCAGGTCCCGTGGGACGTCTTCCTTCCAATAAGTCAGCAACCCCCAATCTCCGCTGCTTTCTTCGCCTATAGCCAAGCCCCCGTTTGCCGGGACACAGGATACGCCTCACCGGACACGGTTGCCCCCAGGACTTGTTAGCACAAAGGATGCTGACTTATGCAGGGGAAGGTGGACGAACCAGGAACAAGACTGGTAAGACAATCGGGCAGAGGTCATACACAGGAGATCAGTCCAAGGAAGCACGGTACAAGAGGATTGAGATGGAAGAATGGTCAGGGCTAGCCAAAGGTTACACCAGGAGGTCAGAGATACGCGGTACAGAGGAGCAGGCAGGAATCGTGGTCAAAAACAGGCAAGGTCGGTCCAGGCGGCAATCAGGAATGGTCATACATGGCAGAAATCGTAAGGAAAATAGCAATCACAATCACACCCAGCAGCACGCTATCACGGGCAAGGAACAAGTGCAGAGTGAGCAGCTTTATAGGAGTGATGGAACAGGAAAGGGGAATTGATTGGTGCAACATTAGGAACCTGAGGCTGATTGCCCCATTCAAATTGCCAAGCTTGGGCTCATTGGCCCGGATCTAATTACCTCCGGCGGGCGCCCTGTGTGTAGCGCCGCCGGAGGGCATAAACAGCAGCATGTGACGCGCGCGCGCGCGTGTACGGAGTTGCTCGCCGGGAGCGCGCCGAGATGGCCGTGGCGCGGCCGCTCCCGAAGCCGCCAGAGAGGAGACCGCCCGAGCAGCCGCTCGCGACCGAAAGAGCCGAGCGGCAGCTCGGGGCGGAAATAGCTGAGCGGCGGCCGGGGAGAGGAGACGCCGAGCCGCCGCCTGGCAGAGACGCCGCCCAGCCCGCACGCTGGCCGAGCGGGAGCCGCCGACGTGGGACCGAAGGACAGGTGAGTGTACAGGGTTCTGTACCGGGCTCGTGACAGGCATCTTCAGCTCCCTCAAAATTATTAGTATATGATATGTTGGATCTATATCCAAAACAACAAAATAGCACAATTGAATTTCCCAAATATGTGGAACACTGAGGAATATAACTCATAAATCACAGGTCTGAAAATAGGGATACAAAATAAATGTTATGGTATTGATGCATGCAAGTTAGACCACCGAGGCTCTGTACATGTTTGCCACACATAATCTACTCAAATTTCCCAGAAAAGTCTGGCTCTCAAGTGTGTCTACAAATGTCATTTTATTGAATCAATTAAAAGATCATGCTCATTGGTCCAGAAATATAATAAAATGTTCTTACAGTATGCACATGCAGTGTCTTACGCATTTCGGGAGGTTAGAATTCCACATACTTGAGAGACGAACTTTTCTCGGAAATTTTAATACAAAACAAATGTCTGGTGTTTACAGAAATCATAGCAGCAGCATTTTAACATGGCACACAGTGGAGAAAGTGTAAGCTAGGTTAGATAAATGGTCCCAGAACATCTATAAGAAAGAAATTCATATAGCTGTGTCAGCTGTATTTATAAAAATAGATGCCTTATTTAATAAAAAGGATTGAATTTAAAAGTATGTTGTTAAAAACTCACCGGTCAGTGGCTCAGTGGTGGATTAAGGAAACTGGCGCTTTCATATTGGAGTGGCCAAAATAATATATCTGTAAAGATAACAGCCAGGATTGCCGAATATTTGATCCAACTTAAAGCTGATTCTGTCAGCGCTGCTGTTGCCGTCTGTGGTGCTCTGTCTGTGTGCTGCTGGGATGACCAGTCTCACCACCCTGGTGTGGATAAATATAGTGTGCTCAGTTGGAGTGCAACTGCGTCACTTCCACCTTTTGGGTGGAAAAGATGAAGCCCAGGAAGATGGGACGCAGCTGCATTCCAGCTATGCTGGGCAGGAAAGGCGCTCGTGGAGCGCATCTTTGTCATCTCTGACCAGGGGCCAGGAAGAACATGGCCCTAGGGGTGGAGCCCTTCCTGCGCTCCACAATGTATGGTGGTGGTGAAGCTTACCACACCAGTTCATGTCCCCCTCATCAGTGCAGGCAGATATTGAGGCCGCAACTAAATATATAAAAAGAAAAAATGAACCACTGTTATTGAGAAAAATCTTACTAACAGATTGTGGCATAAAAGCTCTCTTTAGTATCTTTATTTGAAAGAAAAACAAATATGATTTAAGTTGCCAGGGAAGGACCCCTCATTATGTAGCAACTACAGGCCGATCTCCCTCATAAATGTGGACATCAAGCTATATGCTAAGATTTTGTCCTCTAGGCTTAAGTCAATACTTCCAGGCCTGATAGACCAGGACCAGGCTGGCTTTGTGCCTGGGCTGGAGGTGTGGGACAATACCAATAAGCTCTTTGACTTAATAGCTCACGCTAAGAACGAGAGAGCTCAGATGTGCCTTCTCTCATGTGATGCGGAGAAGGCATTCGAAAGAGTTGACTGGATGTTTCCTAAAGCGTCTCTGCAGCAGCTTGGTGTTGGTCCGCAACTCCTGTCCAGGATCTTGGCACTGTATTCTGAACCAACGGCAAGAGTGAGGGTCAATGGCCTCCTCTCCTCTTCCTTTAGGATTCCCAATGGCACGCGACAGGGCTGCCCATTGTCTCCACTACTTTACGTTATTACAATGGAGCACCTTGCTGTGGCCATAACACAGAATCCGGACATAAGGGGTATAATGGCAGGGGGACAGGAATATAAGGCTTCCTTATACGCAGATGATCTGCTCTTACACTTGACCGCCCAGCTGACCTCCTTCCCAGCGGCTCTCAAAGAGTTCGAGATATTCGGTCACGTGAGCAATTTTAAGATCAACTACAATAAAACAGAAGCCCTTAATATTTCTCTTACCAACCGGACGGTGGAACAACTTAAAGCGAACTTCGCGTTTAAATGGCAACCCCACTCCATTAAATACCTTGGGGTGCAGATCCACCCTCCACTCTGACCTTTCATGCCTGTATGAGCTAAACTATTCCCCCTTGCTCCTAAAGACCATGACTGAGCTGACTACATACGATAAATGGCATTTCACCTGGTTTGGAAGGATTAACGTGATAAAAATGGATATCCTCCCTAAATTCTTATATATTTTCCAAACAGTGCCTATTCACCTGCCCAACATTTTCTTTAGGAAAGTAAAGACGGCTTTTTTAAGGTTTGTGTGGGGTACAGGGAAACCCCGGATAAGATTCAGCACTCTAACCAGACTTGAATCGGATGGGGGGGGTTGGCATTTCTTATTTGAAAACGTACCATAATGCGGTTATAAGGCTTCGTATACTAGACTGGACTCAGAGGGAGGAAGGGAAGCAGTGGGTCAGATTGAAAAAGGCAATTACCCCAATTAGACTTGTGTCTCTACCATGGGGGGGGCGCTCCCCAGACAGGTGAAGGAAGCACTCCCATACCTAGCAGGACAGTTTTTGATGGCTTGGGACATATTAGCCAAGAAGAAAGCCATGGTCAACAGGCCAGGCCCATTTACACCTCTCTTTGATAACTATTCCTTTGAGCCAGGAGTATGGGTCAAAAAATTTCTGGTATGGGAAGACCCATCCAAAACTACAATAAGCAGCATTTTGAGGACAGGTGGGCTCCCCACATTAGACAAAATTAGGGAAGGGACCCCGGGACATTATATCTCATGGTTCCTCTACAGGCAATTGAAAGCATTTGTATTAAATCAGGATCTGGTGGAACGGGGTAGATTACCCTTGACACAACTGGAGCACATCCCCCAGCTCGCACGCAGTCACTGTCCTGTACAGAACTCTGCTGGAGCCGTCACATGACTCCCCACCAGGATTCATAAGGAAATGGGAGGAGGAGCTGGGGATAACTATTTCTGAGGAAGACCTTACAAAGATTTATCTGTATACTCATAAATTAGCAGTTCCGAGCGTAGCCCAGGAGAGGAATTTCAAGGTCTTATCACGATGGTACAGATGTCCAGCTGACCTGAGTTTGAGTGCCTCTCGCCCAGATAGATGCTGGAGATGCCTGGAGGGAACTGGGAATATGGCCCACATTTGGTGGGGCTGGCCGCCAATTAAGGTGCTGTGGGGTCCTATCAATCTACAACAACATCACAGGAGAGGCAGTACAGAACTCTCCACAACTGGCTCTGTTGTCACTTCTCCCAGGCTCTCTCTCCCATGGTAAGAAAGGGGTCCTGAGACATTTCCTTACAGCATTAAGAGCTGCCATCCCTAGGTGATGGAAATCTACAGTGCCACCATCATTCGCTGAATGGGTACAAGAGGTCGAGACCATTCGTCGTATGGAAAAACTAATCTCGGAAACAGAGGGCACATGGGAGAGACACTAAAAGACTTGGGTGGGCTGGATGGACTATAGGGATAACCCCCTACAGGTGTAGACTCATGGAGCAGTGTGCTTCTGCCCCTGCTGCCTCCTTGCCTTTGCTCTTCCCTCTGACCTCCTGCTTCCCCCTGCCCCCATTTCCCTTCTGTTGTCCCTGCCCCTCCTTTTCCCTCATGTTCCTTACCCTTATTCATGTATTTGATGTCTCTAGTCCTTAGGGCTCTTTTCGCCTCCCCTCCACAGTTTCCTCCTCTCTGGGCTGTATTGTTGGTGCTCCGGGCAGTTCCGCTTCCCCCGGTCCTGGTCCCCTGGCCCCGGTCAGTTGGTCGGCCTGGATGGGCTGGGGGACCTTGCCCGGGGCAGGCAGCGGCTAGTGGGATAGGCGAGCCTCCTATAATTGATGTAATCAGGTTCCTTCACAGGTGGGGCTATACTGGTTGGGGAGGGTCATTACCCAAGCCATGCTGTTAACTTATATATGCTCTTGGATTGGGACCTAAACATGAATATATCCCTTTCTCTACTCCCACTGTTCTATGCTTTGTACTATTCCACTGCTGATGTAAAACCTAATAAAAAGATATTGAACAAAAATGTAGTTTTGATATGCAACTATAAGGGACCAGGTGTCACGCTCAGGTAACTCCAATGTCACGCTCAGGTAACTCCAGCCTTCCAGGTAAGCCCTCAACCCCCAATCTCCGCAGCCAGCTACACCTGTAGGAGCCCCCACTTGCCGGGACGCAGTATACGCCTGCCCGGGATCGGTTGCCCCCAGGACTTCAATGGCTCAAAGGATGGGAGCTTACTAGGTGGAAGTCTGGAGAACCGATAACGAAGAGCGGAATCAGAGTGAGTCTCAGAGATGAAGCAGGAAGTACTAGGAAGTCCAAGACAGGCCAGAGGTCAACACCGGGTAAGCTGAGATTGTGACAATACAATGGGATAAGACAGCTTGAGATCAAGGTACGAAGCAGGGGTCAAGGCTGGCAGCGGTCAGGATGGTCGTGGATAGCAAAGGTCGGCAGCAGAGATCAATCGGAGAGTAGTCGGTTCAGGCAAGGGTCGGCAACAGGAATCAATCAGAGAATAGTTCAACAGATAAGCGAGGTCCAACTAGGCTCTATCACAGGCACTGAGTAACTGACAAGGTGAAGGCTTTATAGGATTCCAGGTATGATTGGAGACGGGGAGTGAGTACATGATTGGTGCTTACTAGAACGCTCACTATTATTGGCTCTGGATCCTAAAGCCCAAAACCTCCTTTGGGCTCATTGGCTCGCGGAGGAGAGGAGGCAGAGAAGCCATGATTGGTTGCTGCACGAGCCGCCTCGGCTGCCGCCGCCACTCGGCGCGGCCGCCGAACAGGAAGGGCTGCGACCAGCTGCCCGGAGACAGCGCGGGACCGGGACGTGACACCAGGTATGCAACATGATTACAAAATACACATTACAACATGATGCAACATGATTACAAAATAGAGGGTAATTTCACATGCAAATCCCCTAATGTAGTATACCTGATCATGGGTGTGCAGTGCCCCTCAGCATTTTACATCGGGCAGACAGGACAAGCGCTAAGAAAGCTACTAAATCGGCACAGTTTCACAATTAAAAATAATAAAACTGATGTGCCTGTTGCAGCCCATTTCTACAGACCAAGTCATGGCTTATGTGACCTCAAACTCACAGTGCTCAAGGGGGGTTTCCGCTCACAAAAGGAGAGATTGGTGTGGGAGTGTAAATGCACCCAAATCTTGAAATCGATGGACTGTGGGCTAAACAGGGCTAAAAATTGTATGTGTCATTATGACGTGGATTGAATAGACAGGACTCAACTGGTATTAAACAGACACTCTGGCCTGGTCTGAGAGCAATAAAAATTCCACACACTCTCTCTCCCCCTCTCATTCTTATCAGCCCACCATTAATTTGTTATAATCCCCCTGATTCATATCTCACAGTGTACGATTTTACGACTTTGCTATTTTTCATGTATGTCAGTGTAAAAACAATTGTCACTCCATTGTAGTTTTCTTTATAAATGTTACAGAACTGTATTATTCCTGAAGAAGTTTGAACCGCTTTGCATTTTCAATCTTATTAAGTTAGCCAATTAATGATATTACCTTAACCTTGGATTTCCAACTATAAGGGATCGAAACTAAGCCTTAGGATACCGTATGAGGCAAAAAATACAATCTATATATTAATATCTATTATGGTATTTGACGGGGCACAGGTTGTACCCATCGCTGTCCCCTGTATCTGGTTGTATAGTTGGCTGGAGATGATGAAGATGCGCTCCACGAGCGCCTTTACTGCCTAGCATAGCTGGAAAGCAGCTGTGTTCCGGCTTTCTGGGCTTCGTCTTTTCCGCCCAAAAGGCAGAAGTGATGTGGGCGCGCTCCAACTGAGCACACTATATTTATCCACACCAGCGTGGTAAGACTGGCCATCCCAGCAGCATATGGACAGAGCGCCGTAGGCGGCAACAGCGGCACTGACAGACACAGCTTTAGATCAGATCAAATATCCAGCAATCCTAGCTGTCATGTTTACAGATATATTATATTGGGCACTCCAATATGGAAGCTCCAGTTTCTTTAATCCACCATTGAGCCACTGACCGGTGAGTCTTTAACAACATATTTTTAAATTCAATCCTATTTATTAAATAACGCCACTGTGTGCCATGCTGAAATGCTGCTACTATGATTTCTGTATATACCAGACAGGTACATTTATTTTGTATCCCTATTTTTACACCTGTGATTTATGAGTTATATACCTCAGTGTTCCATGTAATTGGTAATTCAATTGTGTTATTTTGTTGTTTTGGATATAGATCCACCATATCATATACTAATAATTTTGAGGGTGCTGAAGAAGCCATATAGGCAAAACTAATACACCCAAAACCAACCTTATTGAAATTGGAATGAGACAATATTTCTTATTGACAGCGATCAACTTTCATGTAGATTATGATATGGTATATAAATTGTGAAGTTTGATCTACACATTGTATATGCCCAGGTCAGCGCCTGAGACTGGCGCACCAGCTGGGAATGTCAAGGGGTCTAAGCCGGGGGTTCAGAGGTAGCGAGGTATCTGAAAGAGCAGGCAGAATCATGGTTAGATGGTCAGAGGTTGATTCAGGCAGAAGACAGGGATGGTCGTCAGAGCGTCGGCAACAAATATACAGACATGGAATTCAGCATAACCTAAGCACAGAAAGCTCTAACGGGCATTGTCGTCTGGGCTTGAGACTTTATTCAGAGAGACAAAAAAAGACGTTTTAGTGCCGATCTGTTTTCCGTCCGTTCGTATGCCAGAGTACGAGTACGAGGATGTCACTTTCCAGCGTGACTTTTCCATTTCATTTTCTCATGTTACAATGTCGGCTTTCGATTTTGCCCTTTTTTCCGTCGTCTCCTTCCACGAATCCTTTACGTTTCCCAATAAATTCTGTTTTCCTTTTACCATAAATAATCGTCCGGACGTAAATCCTTACGATCTTGCGCCTGCGCACTACAAACTTAACTCATTAAAGTGCTCGCCTACATATTTGGCTCACTCACTTCTGCTACAATGCTTAGCTAAATCACTATCACTATCACAATCCTACATCTTCCAAACCTCATCCAAACCACTTCCTGGTTAGGTTCTTCTTCCATTTTAGGCCCCTAAAACGTACCCAAACCACTTCCCGGTTAGGTTCTTCATCCATTTTAGGCCCCTAAAACTTACCCAAAACACTTCCCGGTTAGGTTCTTCTTCCATTTTAGCCCCCTAAAACTTACCCAAACCACTTCCCGTTAGGTTCTTCATCCATTTTAGGCCCCTAAAACTTACCCAAAACACTTCCCGGTTAGGTTCTTCTTCCATTTTAGGCCCCTAAAACTTACCCAAACCACTTCCCAGTCATCTGAATCTTCATCTCTGAATATTTATTTCACCCTTCGTTTGGTGTTAATGTATTAGTGCAAGAAAATGACACAGAAACTTTTTTTTTTTTATCTTAGAAGGCCATTTTTTGGTGGCTTATTTTAAATTTTTCTGGTTGAAAAAATATTCCAAACTTTTTTTTTTTTAAAACATTAAAATGTTTTAAAACTTTTAAATTAAGAAACTATTTACAATAAAATAACACAGTGATAGGACCCAGGACACTACTCTTCTTCTGTTGTCCCCAACAAGTCACGCAGCAGCTGCATATCGGCCACCAACTCAATGACCCTTCGATTCATTTCTTCCACTCTTGCCCGTGTGGTCCCTGTATGAAATGTTTGCAAAAACATTAGTTTGAGACAAATACATGTTTATCACCTGTGGCTGGAATGTTTGTTAGTTGGCAACTTAAATCATGACGACATATGTCATTCTGCTAAGTCATTAATCTAAGAAAGTGGGCAGAGGTCATTCTGCTAATGCCATTGACTATGGCTTGATGTATCTGGGTGATCCTGTCAATTACCACATACTGCAAAGAATGACATTACAACTTACTTGTTTGCTGGCCGACGGATGCCTCGACAACCCTCCATCCTGGGCCCTGCCACTGCTGTGAAGTCGAGGCTGTAGAGACATGGCAAATAGGGTCACTTATAATGTCTTAGTCAACAGTAATCAAATGTCAATTTCAATGTGTGTGTCACATCACTCAGCTTCTCCCTGTGCCTCCTGGCCGAGATCTGCTGCAGACTGCACATCTTCACCCGCTCCAGAAGCATCTAGAAAAACAGATTAAGTGAATTAGCATTATAGTAAATAGCATGTATATGTGTGTGCGGTTACATAAAGAGTCACATATCAGAGGCTCCTGCCTGCATCGCTGGGTATGACTGCCTGCCCATGCCATGCCGCCCCTCCTCTGTGGTAAGGTCCAGGGGCTGGTTGGAGGACCCTACAGAGTTGGGGTAGGACCGTCGCCCTGGAGATCCACCACCTTCACTTCCAGCTGCAGATTCATGCAGCACTGGTCGGCCTGTGCGCCTCCGGTTGCGTCGGATTCGGTACTCCATTTCCAACACTAGAAAAGAAAAGCATTTTTAAATAAAGGCCTACCTTCTGTATTAGTTACATCTTACATACAATCGCTATGTACTTACTAGGGAAATGGAGTCCGAAAAAGCGCCGCACCCGGGGCATGTGCAGCCGTTTCAGGTCCGACCAATGCTGCATAATCTGAGTGTGGGTGAAGGTGGTGTCCGTCTGTTGTTGGATTCTGGAAACTATCTCCAGGGAAACGGTCCGCTTATCAAATGTGTTGGGCAGGTAGTCGCACCTGCGCTCCAGCATCGTCTACAAAACACAAAATGAACATAGCATTTAGATTAAAGTGCCTACTAATATCTATCACAAATCGATCATTTGACTAAATGACATTAACAGACAAATTTCTAGCCTAATACAATCCTTGTAGCTGGCACAAGTGTGGCTTCGCACATGTGGGCCCTAACTTCGGTTTTGCACAGAGTTTTAGACACTTTTAAAACAAAGCGTTTCTTCCTGCGCTTCCTTAAGGCCTAAGCATGCATTTAGATGGCAAATCAAAGGCATTAAAACACACTTACAATCAAGATGATCTCTTCTTGTTGGCGGGTGAAGATTGTGGGCGCCATCTTTCCTCTTGTCTGCAGCAGATAAGTTATGCCCCAGCGGTTTCCGGGTCCCGCATGGCCGGACGAACGGCTGGACGCACGCGTACGCGAGCGCGTAAGCGCCAGACCCCGGCATTCTTATTAAAAGGGTCCGGGACACACTACTCATTCTCTTTCAGAGTCTCAACATTATGGCACCCAAAAAGAATATGCCAAAAACAGCAAAGGACGCCAGCAGCAGCAGCAAACAGCCATCAAAGCGGCAGGAGGCTTCTGCAGGGCCAACAACTCGCTCCCAGATGCCCAAAAGTAAGTTGCAGGCAACCCGCAGTGCTCAGCCAAAGCCTACTAAAACATCCAGTCAAAAAAGGAGGCAGCGGGCAAGAGGAAGCCACAGGCCAGCAAGGCAACAACAACGGGCGCCAATAAAGGTACCAAGAGGGTGCGAAGCCCCAACCCCCCCCAGGTCCCCATCACCCCACCCACGTGTCTCCAAAGCCAAGGCTGAAAAGAGAACACACCGGGAAAGAAGCCCCAGCAGCCCTAGCTCGCAATCACCACCACCCGCATGTGTTGAAAAATATTGCAAGAGCCAAAGGCACCGGCAAAGAAGGCCAAGAAGCCCCAGCAGCCCGAGCTCGGCATCACCACCACCTGCACGTGGCCACAAATTTCATGGCAAGAGGGCAAGGCACCGCCCAAGAAGCCCAAGGTCGCCATCCCCACCCGCACGGGTCTCCAAATCCTCGCCCAAGAGGGCAAGGCACCGGCAAAGAAGCCAAATCTCTGGCTCACCCCTGGACCGGCCTACTACCTCCAAGGGGCATGCTACTTCTAAGGGTCCACAGAGGCACAGGGCCCCAAGCTCGACTTCTTCAAGCACACCCTCTCCTCCTCGGCCACATTCTCCACCGGCACAGGTGGCAAGGCACTCAGCATATGCCACATCTACACCTGCTACTTCAGTGGCCACCCAGCCACGAACACCCAGTCCTTTTCCTAGTCCTGTTCTATCTCCAGCCAGCCAGCAGTCATTAATTTCACCCCAACACAGCCAGTCCAGAATGTCCCCCGATTTGCTTGCAAACAATGAGGAGCCACAACCGCAAGCAACAGGGCGCACATTGCGTCGAGGCCACTTGAGTGGCAGGTTTGGGGAGGCCCAAACTCTGGCATTGGCTAGTGGCCTCACCTTGCATTATGATGAGCTATATGGGTGCAGATCAAAAGCTACCAGCAAACAGCGCAAAGCAGAAATTTTGGAGGAGCTCACCAGACAGGTCAATGCAGCGGGGGAAGAGCTAAAAGATGTGAAGCAGATTCTAAGGAAAATATCGGACCTCAAGTATGCAGCACGGAAGAAAGAAAATAAACGGCGTCATTACAGGTACATATATACTTTGTGGATTTGTCTTCTTCTTGTATTGTCACCATTTTGCTAAATGTGTCAAACTATGTTTTGTCAGCTTACAAACTGGCGGAGGCTTCCCCACTAATGTGAGCTACCTGTAAAATGAGGCTTCAAGGCATATATTAACACATGCCCCTAGGGTGTGCCTTGTAGTGGAGGTAACAATTTAAACAGGGTGTGTTATGTGTGTGGACTGATCATTTGCTAATTTGCTTGCCCATACATGACCTTTGTGAGTCTTTCAGAACAGTATTAAAGTATTGAGATTAGCAAAGGACTGCCTGTTATGTGTTTCTAGTCAATCACATCCAACACTTACATCTGTAGCCCACTTGTGTTGGAGCTATGCTTTGGTCTGAAAGACTTGATCTGGGGTGAGTTTACCTAGATAGAATGGCAAGCAGCATAATCTTAGGGCAAATGCTATTTGCAAGCTGAGTGTGGTCCCCTAATTGGCTTTTAGGGATGTGTGAAGCCTCACAACAGCCAGTACATGCATGTTTTGTTGGGTTAAGGTGACCAATGTGTATGTACTTGGTGACTAATACATCTAACAGATAATGTCATTCATAGTGAAGGTCAGCTTGAGTTGCCATTCATGCTTGCCCACATGTTTTATTGAAGCATATGTATTCTTACACATCAGCAATGCATAGTTATTTGTTTACATGCCTTTTTTTAACAATGCAGCCCAGCATCATCCCTCAGCTAGTGGGGAAGCCTCAGCCAGTTTGTCCATGCCGTCAACTTCCGTGCTGCCTCGGACCCAGGATCCGATATACACGGTAAGTGTCTTTTTCTGATTTTGCTTATGCATGTGACTTGCCATGTTTCTTTTTGCAGAATTACATATGTAGTGCCCAAACTGAACCTTTTTTTTTACATGTCCCAACAGACCCACACACTGATGGAGGAAATCCAGGAGCTGGAGGAGGATGAAACCTTCATGGGACCTTCTGTACAGCCCCCCCTGGGACAGAATCTGCAACTGTCACAACATGTTTCTCCCACAAATCCTCAGCAGCAGAGTGAAGCTGGCTGCATGCTGCCAGCCCATCGTGGACTGAGCATACAGTCCACAGTGTTAGCTCTGCTGCTGAGGATTTGCCAAGCAGACCTGTGGCTGTTGGTGGACCTAGAGGCCCATCATCTGCACGCCCCACAACCCGGGAAATCGGGAGGTGTAGTCAGCTACGTCGCCCAGTTTCCCAGGGGAGGGGCGCGCCGATGATGGAGTCAGAATGGCACCATGAGAGGTGTTTATTTCGTCTACAAAATCATAGAAACCACGAGCATCTTCATGGCCAATTAGATACATTAAATAATACATTAAACTCCATGCTGACTGAATTTAGGTCCAACAACAGCCACATGGCCACCTTATCCTCAAATTTCACAGCCATGCTTGAGGAAGTTCGAAATAGCAACAGCCACATGGCCACCTTAACTACCAATTTCAGTGCCATGCTGGCTGAATTTCGAACTACCAATAGAAACATGTTGGAACAGTTGCAGATTCTGAATGCCACACAGGCCCAGGTGAGGGCCCACCTCCAAGGCCCACGACCTGGTTTTTATGGGCATCCACCATTTTAAGGCCTATTTGGCCTGTATCTGCTCCACATCTTTGCTCTACATCCCCACTGTATTGACCTGTCTGGTGAGCCCTATCAATATACCCGTTTGGTATGGCTTTGTTTGTATGCCTTTGATTTGCGCCCATATAGCTCATTAGAGTGCTGAGGTAGCCCACTAGCCAATGCCGGAGCTCAAGCCTCACTGAACCTGCCACTCAAGCTGTTGCGCTGCAGGCTTGGGCCTAATTACATTGGTTCTGGCTCCTCCTGTTTGTAGGCATGATTGGGGGACATTCTGGCCTGGCAAACTACTACCTTGACCCCTGGCTGAGATTAACCTGGACTTGGATTGGGACTGGGGGCTCTTGTTTGGGTGGGCCACTGAGTATACAGTAAAAAATAAAAAAGAATAGCATCAATTACACATTACTCCTTAAATTGAATCCCAAAAACGGTCCTTCCACATGACTAAGAGCCTATGTTACATTTGACCAACACCCTGAGCATACAGATTGCGCTGCCCACAATAAACCCTAACCCCATCAAATGGATGTTGGGACAATTTAAACATCAAAGATGGTGGATGATGGCCAATCAGGCAGACTGCTAAGATTGGATGTATCTGGTTTGTCTGAGCTGTGGCTGTGATTGGATGTATCTGGTTTGTCTGAGGCAAAAACAGCTCTAACCCGGCCCCTGCACTTTATCCCGCTCTCCTCTACTCAGTAAGTGTAATGCATCTAAGCAAAGATGCCGCAGACCCTCTCATACATAAAGTCAAGAACATAATTACAGCCGAGTGTAGGGAAGTCTAATAATTAATTTAATAGAAAGTAGAATTTGTCAATTTGGAAATGCCGGACAAACATTTGTCAAGGCTTTGTTGTTTGATAAATATAATGGTTAAGGTCGTGTTTCACATGTAAACAAGGGGTACAAATAGGCATAGTTTCATACATGGTTCAAAAACAAAATTCATAGGCATACATTGAAAAGTAAATTACGTTCTTGGAGTCAACTTACCAAGGAGCCATCCACCGGAGAATTCTCCAGACTCAAACCGACCGTACAATCCAGATATTCTAAGAATGTAGGCATCATGGGATGAGCCTGGGAACCCGGTGAGGACACTAAGGAACCGCATGTCCGGGGCCACCACTGCTTGGACATTCAGGGAGTGGCCCATTTTGCGGTTCATGGGATAAAAGAAAAACAAAATATCAGCAGGGCAAGGAAAACTAGTGAAACACACATGAGAAAAATGTGAGAGCCTAAATATGGCCCATTGTTTCCCAGGGACTATTTACAAGGAGGGATTTTACAAGGAGGGATTTTGAAAAATGATTGTACTTGCCTACAGATGTACTCGTCGGCTGCTGGAGGCACCAGGGCAACGTGGGTGCAGTCAATGGCACCCATGACGTTGGGCATGTCGGCAATGTTATAAAATGTCAGCTTAATCACGTTCCTGGCTACCATGTCCTCAGGAAAACAAATATATTTCCGAGTAATGGTAGCCATGCCTTCCAAAAACTTGGATAGCACGCGGCTCAGCGTAGGTTGGGAGATCCCCACGGAGAGGGCACCCAGCCTCTGGAATGAGCAGTTCGCCAAAAATTGCAGGCAGCCAAGCATCTTGGTCATACCTGAAATTGCTTGCCCCTTCCTTGTGGTGCGGGCTAACCATGGCCGCAGCTCACTATACAACTTACGGAGGGAAGCGCGATTAAGACTGGTGAGCTCGAACAGCTCAACGTCATGCATGCCATTGATGTGCATGTGTCGCCGGTGCAATCTGGTCTCAGCCCTCCGGACAATTTCAATGCCCATGAGCTGCAGATCCTCATGCTCCTCAAATTCACTAGAGTCATCTATAGCTGCTAGTCTCGAGGTCAAAATGGTCCCGAAAGGGGATCGCAAAGGAAACGGGTTTATAGGGAGGTGGTCCGTCGGGAATCAGCTCTCTGAATGAGACGCAAGCCCATACCAATAACGTAAGTTATCTGAACGAACGAAAAATATCAGATTTGGATGGGAAAATGATCCGAACTAACGCAAATGTTCCGATTTGCTTTCGTTCTTCGAAAGCGCATATACGCATTTTCCCGAACGTTCGTACGAATGAAAATGAATGAAAAAAAACAAAAAAATGACAAACACACACAAAAACTTGCACAGACAGCTACGGAAGTCCAGACGAATGTGCCTCTGAATCAAGCCTTTGGTTCCTATTTAAAGGAGCACTATTGTAATTATTGTATAATATCAAAAATACAATACAATACAATTGCTGGATATTTCTTGATGACTGGTGTATAAGTGACCTGCCCCCCTGCCATCTAGCAAATTTATATGCATTTTTTTCCATTTTTCGCAATAGTGCTCATTTAAGGGGACACAAGCAAATAGGGTGCTACGGGCATGCCTTGGTGTTCTTAGCTCCTGGCTTAAAGGTGATGACAAAAATCGAATCACAAGAAAAAGAGCACCCAGCGGGCCTGGCATGAACTCAACCTTATAGTGGATTCAATGTACTCAAGGTTCTTATAGTCAATGTACACAGCAATGGGGTGTAAGAAACTTTCCAATTAGTTCCTCCACTCCTTGAATGACAATTTCACAACTAGCAACTACCAGCTCCACGTCATAATACTTGGCAGAACTTATTTTATGAAAGAAGTAAGAGCAGGGATGTAGTCTTCTTTCGGGAGTGCTGGAATATTGAGAGAGAAGAGCCCCTACACCAAGTTCAGAAGCATTGACTTCAACACTTGACACTTGGATGACTTACGTCGGGGTAAATTGGCACTGAAGCTGAGGTAAAGGCTTCCTTCAGGGTTTGGAAGGCCATCACAGCTGGAGAGGGCTATTCCTGAACAATAGACAAAAACCCTTTAACAAACCTATAGAAATTAGAGAAACCAAAGCTTTCAAGCTTCTGAGGAATCCATAACCAGGCCATGGCTAGAGACTAGATATCCCTGGAATGGAAGCTTGATGACCTTGAATACACACTAGGATAACTTGGCATAAAGACTGTTTTCTCTCAGTTTCTGTAACACCGCTTTTACTTGATGATGATGTTTAGATACTGAGAGAATATTAGAATGTCATCTAAGTAAATTACCACAAAGCGACCTAAAAGTTCCCAAAAGACATTGTTAACGTGGAGACTGATTTACTACTAGTGCCACGTATTGCCATGTGATCGTCTGTATAGCGGCGCTCAGAGCGACCGCTAGTAGATGCTGTAAGCGGGCATCAGATGCTGTAACCTAGCATCTCGGTCGCTGATGTGACGCTGTAGTTAGCATTGATAAATGTGATGTATTGATGGTGCTGTAGAGGCTCTCCCTCATTCACTGCAGTGGCTGTGCCTTCCAATGCTGCTATTAACCGCCATTGTTTCCAAAACTATCTGCAGCAGTGTTTTTTCCACCCACATTACACAAACAGCTTAGATGACATCTGAGTTTATTTCATTTTAATTTATGTTAATGTTTATTTGATTTTAAATTTGGCTATTTTAAAATGTAGCTCTTATTTGTAATGTTTTAAAATTATTTTTCTTTACACCTCAACAAATCCTGATCATGTTCATTTTGCCTGTAAGGGAGACAAAAGTGTTCTATGTTAAATTTTAAACTTATTTAATACATTTTCCCCATATGTCCCTGTGTATAATTGGTTAAATCTACCACTTACTCCGAGGTTAGGCACCCTCAGAAATTTTTACAGGCTTGAGATTATGACCACACCAAATTAGTCTATAAAATTCTATTTATTAGAAATGTGCATAGAAAAATTGTACAACTTTATACAAGAATATCATTGTCTTAAAAATAACATCATACCATTCATGCAATTACCCCACTTACTATACAATCATATCACATGTTAGTATATGCTCTATGTGCATTGATTCATATTGTTTTCTTATGGGGCAGACATGTATCATGTTTCGCCGATCCCGGCTTCCTCAATACCCCTGGGAGGCTATGACAAACAAATATGAACCATTAGTTTGTTAGTACTGTTAATATTTCCTACTGGTAATGCACAAATTCTACATACAACATTCTCCACATATCATTATCATTTTAGTCATGTTAGTATTGCTTAGTTATGATTAATACATACATATATTTCAATAAATATGTCATATGAAATTGTTATGTATAACCAATGTAATAGAAAAAATACCTCTATTCTGGAGTGTATTGCTTATAAAATCTTCCCATTTAGGACATGCCTTGTATTTGCCCCAGGGAGAGTTGGATAATGATGAACACTGCCCTAGTTTTTTAAGGAAAGAAAGCAGCCTTGTAGGCAAAGTATCACTAATACAGCAATCTAGTATTGAGGATCATAGGATTAACTATTATTGCCTACCTGTATATTAAGCCTGTATAGGAGTCACAATCGTCCCTGCTAGGGGATACATCTATGTTCCACTCTGCTGTCTTTGTAGGAATCTGTGTCATAAATAGACCATTTATATATCCTGCGATCCTTGCTATTATACATAAGCTGGCTTGATAATGCATATAAGTCTATCTATGTACCTGCGTCATTGGTTGTTCAGCGCCTAGTGGCTGCGGCGGCCGGTGTGTCCTACGCTCGTGTCCAGGGGTTCGCGGTGGCCCCTTGGTTCCCCCCGGAATAATCTCCCGCGATGTCTATGTGGGCGCAGTGCTACTCACCTGCCGCCGCACCAGCGACGCTTCTTATGCGCTCCATTAGCTGGTGCGCATCTGACGTCACATCCGACTTCCGCCGGATATGGCGTCTCGCGTCGCTGGTCCGGCCCGCATGTCCTCAGAAGCGGCGCCATTTTCCCGAGGATCCACCATTTTGTTGGTGACCTTGTAGTATTGTGTTCAGGCGCCATTTTGTTGGGGATCCACCATTTTTTTGGTGGCATGATTTACACGTGTTTGATTCTCAATTCGCCCCTAGCTACTATTTACATGTTATTCATTGGGCGATAAAAGTCTTCGTTGTATGTATCATACGTTTATATCTAATATCTATGAATGTTATAACTAATACATAAACGCAATTGGGCCAGAGCTCACCAGGCACAATATCACAAATCCATGACAACTTTTTTCTCATGCTCACTATGCATCTTTTCTTATGTCAGTTGTGAATTAATCTATCATATATTGATTTCTGTCAATTATTGACTGACTTTCAAACTATAAGGGCAGTGTTCCCCCATCTCTCCCCAAGTTCACAATTTTTATCCATATTTAGTGTGTGTGTTTAAATATCTATGCTATTAACAAATCATTTACAAATACATCGTAGACATATCCTATGGATTTTCCCATGAATACATCCATCTGTTGTGTCTTCTAGTCATCAAAATTATCATCAATATCATCTCACTTAGTGGGACTGTAATTGCCTACATTGTTCCATTGCACATCCCCTTCATCCATGATATGTCATACCATTTTATATCCTGTTGTTTTTATCTTTTTTATCTTTTTCACCATGATATATGACACAAGATATTTAGAATATTGTTTCAATTCAAATAGTGGTTACAGGTAGGAGGCAAAGCTTAAGGTCTCATTAAGACCAGGATAGCAATGTGCGCCTAATCTGTATATCCACCTGGTTTCTAGTTGCAGGGTTAGCTTTTCAATATTGCCACCTCGAATAGAGGGATGTATCCTATCTATTCCTTGTACTCGTAGGCAACTCGGATCCTTATTGTGATATTTAAGGAAGTGTCGACCTATAGGGGTCTTCACTGATCCTGTTTTTATATTATATTGGTGCTCATATATTCTCTTTTTCAGTGGACGATTAGTCTTCCCAATATAATAACAACCACATGTGCAGGTTAAAAGGTAAATTACATGGGGTGTATTACAGTTCACAAAATGACACAATTCGTATGTGCCCCGATGTTCTATTGTTACGGTAGAGCCTATCTTAACATACCTGCACATGTTGCATCCCCCACACTGGTGGGTGCCTTTGATTTTGCAGCAAGCACTTTTTCGGTTCTGTTCAAAATGACTATGCACTAAAGTATCTTTGAGGTTTTTAGACCGTCTATAGATAACTTTAGGTACCTTAGGTAAAAAGGTACGTAAGTGCTGATCGTTTAGTAATATGGGCCAGTGAGACTGCAATATTTGTTGTACTCTCCTATGGGCCTCAGTATAAGTCATGATAAAGGCAGGTCCTGAGTGCTCCCTATTTTTCCTAGGTTTATACAGGAGTCCCTGTCTTTTCAGATGTTTCGCCTTTCTATAGGCTATTTTTAGGACTTTGTTCTTATATCCCCTTTCGCTGAGTCTAGCCCTTATTCTTACAGCTTCCTGCTCAAATAGTTCCATCGTGGCGCAATTGTGCCTTGCCGGGATAAATTCACCGTAGGGTATACTTTTCAAGAAATGCAATGGATGTGAGCTACTTGCACGCAGCATGTTATTCGCAGAGGTTTCCTTGCGATATAGGTTAGTTGTTATATAGCCCTCCTCATTTTTTGTAATTTCCAAATCTAAAAATGTGACTTTATGTATGTCATAGCTGCATGTGAACCTAAGATTAACCTCATTCTGGTTCAATTTGTTCATGAAATTTATCAGCTCCTGCTCCGGCCCCTCCCAGACGACCAATATGTCGGCAATATACCTGTGCCATGTTGTCACATGGCACAGGTATTGGGACATCTCGTCCTCACCCCACAACCTCCTCTCCGACCAACCCAGATACAGGTTCGCGAACGATGGGGCACATGTACAGTTGGCCATTGAATAAGAAGAGGTTGTGGGTGAGGACGAAGTTAAGGAGCCGGAGCAGGAACAGATTATGGTTGTGTTGGGAAATATCTAATTCATTTAGAAAGAATTCTACAGCTCTTATACCTTTTTCGTGTGGAATGCTGGAGTAAAGGGCCTCCACGTCCAGAGTCACCAGGATGGCATCAGGACCCACCCACAGCTCGTCGAGGATCCTCAGGATATGTCCTGAGTCCTTGACGTAGGATGGTAAACAGTGGCTGTAGGTAACGATCCACATAGCGGCTGGCATTTTCCGTTAGAGCCCCCATGCCCGACACTATTGGGCGCCCCGGTGGATTTGTTAGCGACTTATGCACCTTTGGTAGTGCATAGAAGGTAGAAACCTTCGGGCATGGGGATTCCAGGAAGCCAGCCGCCTGTGGATCAATCACCCCCTCTTCCCGAGCCTGGTGGATCAAGTGGTGGTAGTCCCTGCCATCCTTGGCAAGTCTGGACATGGAGGCCCTTGCGTACCACTCCTTATTGTTGAGAATGTCCATGCACATTTTCTCGTATCGCCCAACTGTCATGACCACAATGTTGCCACCTTTGTCCGCTGGTTTGATTACCAGCTCATGGTTGTCTTCTAATTCCTTGATTGCTTTAATTAGTGATTCATCAATATTTGGTTTATACCCCTTATGGTGCGAAACTTGTTCCAAATCTGCCATTACCAGATGTACAAAGGTGGCAACATTGTGGCTCATGGTTAAGGCTGGGAAAAAGGTGGAGGGCTTCCTAAATTTCGTGTCAGTAGTATTTTTTACAACAAATCCTGCCACTTCCATACCCAATTCCTCCATATCCCTCTCCAGCTGCTCAAGATTTGGGGGATCTGCCATTGTAGTACCATTAGGTTCCCCCCCCCTTATCCATAAAGTGATATTTGCATAGGACTTTTCGTGCAAACATATGGACATCTTTCACTACCTCAAAGGTGTCCAATCTCCTTGATGGACAGAAGTTTAAACCTAGTTTTAGTAATTCTTGTTGCTCAGTCGTTAGGATATGATTAGATAAATTTATGATGTCATTACATGGTGGAACACTGGTTCCTACTTCCCCAGGTACTGCTTTTATTTCTCTGGGAATAATGTTAGTTTTCTTGGCCCGCCTCCGGGCGGCGGCCCTCCTTTCATTGCGCTGTCGATTGAGTCTCTTTCTAAAAAATCCCTTTTCTGTGTTAGTATCTCTCCCACCTCTTCCAAGGGAAAACTTCTACTATCCATCTTCCGTTTTGTATTAGTCCCTTGTTCTTCCCTGGCACGGGGGGGGGTATCCTTTCTTGTTGATCCTCTCCAGGGCATCCTTTCCTTGGATGTCCACGGTTTGGATCTCTTTTGAAATTGTGAGTAAGTCCCCTGGGAGTCCATTTTCCCCATTATGGTTCTTTCCCTTGAGGAGGAAGTATCCGATGAACTACTGTATACCCCCGACCTGGGCGTTCTCTCCTACCTCTCCCTTGAGTAAAGGTATCCGGCCATACATAGGCCCCCTTATTTTGGTATGCAAGTTTGTCTCTCACTAACTTTCTCTCCTTCAATTCAATTATTTCCTTGTTCAATTTCTCAATAGACTCTTGTATGCCCATATCCCTTTGTTTAAATCTCTCATCTTTATATTGTTGGTCAAGGCCTTCTATGGTGTTACTAATCTGGTCATTGATTATCTTTAGACATTGTGTATGATGGGTAATCAAAAGCCCCATTAGTTGTATTGAACAATCCTGGAAAAGTTTCTCCCATTGTTGTTTGAGAGTATCATCAAAATTTATTGTCTGGGGAAAAAGCCTAATTCTCAGTCCCTTTGGGACTATGTTACTCTGTATGTACTCACCTAGGTATTGGATGTCCCACCACAGCTTGGATTTTTTCGTTAATAGTTTATACAATTTGTTAAAAAGTGTATGGATAACTTCCTGTCTTTCTATTGAGTCCTTATTAGTAACTTTACATTGACTCAATCCCGATATCATTTTATCCCATTCGTCATTTATCAGTTGTTTCATTTTGTTATTATTTATTCTGTGAGTAAATAGGATGAACAATATTGGAACAATGCAGGCAACCAATCAGTCCCTCCACCTATGGCTATACAAATATCCAACTTGCTAATTGGAGGGGGGGGGGTACGCTCCTGAAGGAACAGAACCTTCGCCTAATTATGCAAGACCAATTTTAGAGCAACATCACAGCGACCACACAAACCCCTCATTTAAACTGTCTAGTTGGTCCATAACTCAGCCTTCAACTAAATCTACCACTTACTCCGAGGTTAGGCACCCTCAGAAATTTTTACAGGCTTGAGATTATGACCACACCAAATTAGTCTATAAAATTCTATTTATTAGAAATGTGCATAGAAAAATTGTACAACTTTATACAAGAATATCATTGTCTTAAAAATAACATCATACCATTCATGCAATTACCCCACTTACCATACAATCATATCACATGTTAGTATATGCTCTATGTGCATTGATTCATATTGTTTTCTTATGGGGCAGACATGTATCATGTTTCGCCGATCCCGGCTTCCTCAATACCACTGGGAGGCTATGACAAACAAATATGAACCATTAGTTTGTTAGTACTCGGGAAGAGGGGGTGATTGATCCACAGGCGGCTGGCTTCCTGGAATCCCCATGCCCGAAGGTTTCTACCTTCTATGCACTACCAAAGGTGCATAAGTCGCTAACAAATCCACCGGGGCGCCCAATAGTGTCGGGCATGGGGGCTCTAACGGAAAATGCCAGCCGCTATGTGGATCGTTACCTACAGCCACTGGTGACGGGTTTACCATCCTACGTCAAGGACTCAGGACATATCCTGAGGATCCTCGACGAGCTGTGGGTGGGTCCTGATGCCATCCTGGTGACTCTGGACGTGGAGGCCCTTTACTCCAGCATTCTACACGAAAAGGTATAAGAGCTGTAGAATTCTTTCTAAATGAATTAGATATTTCCCAACACAACCATAATCTGTTCCTGTTCCGGCTCCTTAACTTCGTCCTCACCCACAACCTCTTCTTATTCAATGGCCAACTGTACCACCAGATACAGGGGACGGCGATGGGGACCACATGTGCCCCATCGTTCGCGAACCTGTATCTGGGTTGTGGGAGAGGAGGTTGTGGGGTGAGGACGAGATGTCCCAATACCTGTGCCATGTGACAACATGGCACAGGTATATTGCCGACATATTGGTCATCTGGGAGGGGCCGGAGCAGGAGCTGATAAATTTCATGAACAAATTGAACCAGAATGAGGTTAATCTTAGGTTCACATGCAGCTATGACATACATAAAGTCACATTTTTAGATTTGGAAATTACAAAAAATGAGGAGGGCTATATAACAACTAACCTATATCGCAAGGAAACCTCTGCGAATAACATGCTGCGTGCAAGTAGCTCACATCCATTGCATCTCTTGAAAAGTATACCCTACGGTGAATTTATCCGGGCAAGGCGCAATTGCGCCACGATGGAACTATTTGAGCAGGAAGCTGTAAGAATAAGGGCTAGACTCAGCGAAAGGGGATATAAGAACAAAGTCCTAAAAATAGCCTATAGAAAGGCGAAACATCTGAAAAGACAGGAACTCCTGTATAAACCTAGGAAAAATAGGGAGCACTCAGGACCTGCCTTTATCATGACTTATACTGAGGCCCATAGGAGAGTACAACAAATATTGCAGTCTCACTGGCCCATATTACTAAACGATCAGCACTTACGTACCTTTTTACCTAAGGTACCTAAAGTTATCTATAGACGGTCTAAAAACCTCAAAGATACTTTAGTGCATAGTCATTTTGAACAGAACCGAAAAAGTGCTTGCTGCAAAATCAAAGGCACCCACCAGTGTGGGGGATGCAACATGTGCAGGTATGTTAAGATAGGCTCTACCGTAACAATAGAACATCGGGGCACATACGAATTGTGTCATTTTGTGAACTGTAATACACCCCATGTAATTTACCTTTTAACCTGCACATGTGGTTGTTATTATATTGGGAAGACTAATCGTCCACTGAAAAAGAGAATATATGAGCACCAATATAATATAAAAACAGGATCAGTGAAGACCCCTATAGGTCGACACTTCCTTAAATATCACAATAAGGATCCGAGTTGCCTACGAGTACAAGGAATAGATAGGATACATCCCTCTATTCGAGGTGGCAATATTGAAAAGCTAACCCTGCAACTAGAGACCAGGTGGATATACAGATTAGGCGCACATTGCTATCCTGGTCTTAATGAGACCTTAAGCTTTGCCTCCTACCTGTAACCACTATTTGAATTGAAACAATATTCTAAATATCTTGTGTCATATATCATGGTGAAAAAGATAAAAAAGATAAAAACAACAGGATATAAAATGGTATGACATATCATGGATGAAGGGGATGTGCAATGGAACAATGTAGGCAATTACAGTCCCACTAAGTGAGATGATATTGATGATAATTTTGATGACTAGAAGACACAATAGATGGATGTATTCATGGGAACATCCATAGGATATGTCTACGATGTATTTGTAAATGATTTGTTAATAGCATAGATATTTAAACACACACACTAAATATGGATAAAAATTGTGAACTTGGGGAGAGATGGGGGAACACTGCCCTTATAGTTTGAAAGTCAGTCAATAATTGACAGAAATCAATATATGATAGATTAATTCACAACTGACATAAGAAAAGATGCATAGTGAGCATGAGAAAAAAGTTGTCATGGATTTGTGATATTGTGCCTGGTGAGCTCTGGCCCAATTGCGTTTATGTATTAGTTATAACATTCATAGATATTAGATATAAACGTATGATACATACAACGAAGACTTTTATCGCCCAATGAATAACATGTAAATAGTAGCTAGGGGCGAATTGAGAATCAAACACGTGTAAATCATGCCACCAAAAAAATGGTGGATCCCCAACAAAATGGCGCCTGAACACAATACTACAAGGTCACCAACAAAATGGTGGATCCTCGGGAAAATGGCGCCGCTTCTGAGGACATGCGGGCCGGACCAGCGACGCGAGACGCCATATCCGGCGGAAGTCGGATGTGACGTCAGATGCGCACCAGTTAATGGAGCGCATACGAAGCGTCGCTGGCGCGGCGGCAGGTGAGTAGCACTGCGCCGCATAGACATCGCGGGAGATTATTCCGGGGGGAACCGAGGGGCCACCGCGAACCCCTGGACACGAGCGTGGGACACACCGGCCGCCGCGGCCACTAGGCGCTGAACAACCAATGACGCAGGTACATAGATAGACTTATATGCATTATCAAGCCAGCTTATGTATAATAGCAAGGATCGCAGGATATATAAATGGTCTATTTATGACACAGATTCCTACAAAGACAGCAGAGTGGAACATAGATGTATCCCCTAGCAGGGACGATTGTGACTCCTATACAGGCTTAATATACAGGTAGGCAATAATAGTTAATCCTATGATCCTCAATACTAGATTGCTGTATTAGTGATACTTTGCCTACAAGGCTGCTTTCTTTCCTTAAAAAACTAGGGCAGTGTTCATCATTATCCAACTCTCCCTGGGGCAAATACAAGGCATGTCCTAAATGGGAAGATTTTATAAGCAATACACTCCAGAATAGAGGTATTTTTTCTATTACATTGGTTATACATAACAATTTCATATGACATATTTATTGAAATATATGTATGTATTAATCATAACTAAGCAATACTAACATGACTAAAATGATAATGATATGGGGAGAATGTTGTATGTAGAATTTGTGCATTACCAGTAGGAAATATTAACAGTACTAACAAACTAATGGTTCATATTTGTTTGTCATAGCCTCCCAGGGGTATTGAGGAAGCCGGGATCGGCGAAACATGATACATGTCTGCCCCATAAGAAAACAATATGAATCAATGCACATAGAGCATATACTAACATGTGATATGATTGTATAGTAAGTGGGGTAATTGCATGAATGGTATGATGTTATTTTTAAGACAATGATATTCTTGTATAAAGTTGTACAATTGTTCTATGCATATTTATAATAAATAGAATTTTATAGACTAATTTGGTGTGGTCATAATCTCAAGCCTGTAAAAATTTCTGAGGGTGCCTAACCTCGGAGTAAGTGGTAGATTTAGTTGAAGGCTGAGTTATGGACCAACTAGACAGTTTAAATGAGGGGTTTGTGTGGTCGCTGTGATGTTGCTCTAAAATTGGTCTTGTCTAATTGGTTAACCTTTAATTATTGAAAGTTAGCTCTGGAACTGGTTCTGACCTTAATATTGTTTTTATCTTTTGTTATTGTCATGGTTTTATTCAGCTCTTAAAGTGGTCCAAAACCCAGGATTTTGAGTATCTTGGGTTTTGCTGGGGGCACCCCGATCGGTAATACCCCGCTGTGTGAAACCCCCCAGATCGCCTGAACCCAGCTCAGCTCTCCCCGGTCCCACAGCGTGTCTAAGAGCAGTGGCTCTGACGGCCGCATCCACCGCCTCCCTCTGACAGAGAGTGTGCCTGCGCCAGTAAAGGCCTACTTGACCCCAGGAAGAATTCAGTTAATACAGTGTCCAATAACACCTGAGGAAAATCCAAAAATTATATGTACAATGAGCTTTTAGCTTAAAACTAGTTAAAAAAAAAAGCAATATGGAATGCACGATTCAAAATGTAGCAGGAATGTAAAAGCAGCACGTAAAGTACCTAAGCAACTGCTGCCTTTATCGGGTAGCGACAAGTTACATTAGCAGGGGCAGGAAACGTGCATTGCCACTAACATGGGTACATGGTCATGGACACATACATATGCATGTCTACAAGGTCATTGTAACAAATCACATCACTCACCATCACAGCTGTGGCACTGGCCCATGCTGCTGGAGCCTCCTGGAGCTTGGTGGTGGCAAGATTGGGTGGGGACAATGATCACTGGGTCAGTCTGCGTGGCAATATCAATGTGTAGAAAACAGATACAAACATAAGAACTTGGTATGGAGCATTTTTTTTTGTTTAAACAACTTCTCGGTATGAAAGAGTTCAATATGGTTAATTATTGTAACACACTTGGCCATGTGTTAGCAATAACATAACTACTTGGCAAAACACATGACCAAGCCACATCATTGTTGAATATTGGGCACTTAACAACAGAATTGCATGTCACATTATAAAATAATGATAAAGGCAGGCAACACAGGATGCATAGAGGTGTTGAGCTTTATTAATGGCAACTTACCTCCAACATGCCGGTTCCCAACTGGACCAACCTCTGTGGAGGTGGTGGCCACTCACCAGGGGATGAAGTGTTGGACTCTTGCCAGGGAGGGCTCTGAGGAGAAGCAGGGGTGCCTCTACTCCTCTGATTCGGCCCAGCAGAGCCCAACTCCGAGGGGCCACCCTCCTCCCTCTCACTCCCCGAGCCTTCAGGGAGTGTGGTGGAGTCCCTTTCCTTCTCCCTTCTGGGACTCCCAACTTGAGAGTGGCCCCAGCGGTAGATTGACAAACAGGAGCAAACACAGGGGATGCCACTGATAGCAATAGCCCAAATATAATACTCAACAAGCTAAACATGGATATCATCCAAGAAAGACTAAATAATTCAAATGTGAATAAGACTGCAAGTTCTTAAAGAACTCAGCTCAGCTATCTCATCACCCCTGTTCTTGATCTTTAAAGACTTACTAACGACTGATATAGTGCCAAGGGACTGGCGCAAGGCAATGTGGTGCCCATTTTTAAAAAGGGCTCTAGGTCTTCTCCGGGCAATTACAGACCTGTAAGCTTAACCATTGTGGGGAAATTGCTTGAGGGGTATTAAGGGACTATATGTTATATGAATATGTAACTATCCATAATATTATAGGTGACAACCAGCACAGTTTTACTAAGGACAGAAGCTGCCAGACTAACCTGATTGGCTTCTTTGAGGAGGGTATAGTAGAAGCCTGGATAAGGGCCGGCTGTAGATATAGTTCTTCTGGATTTATCAAAAGCATTTGACACTGCCCCCCCCATAGACGCTCATTGGGGAAATTGAGGTCTTCAGGATTAGAAAATGCAGTTTGTAACTGGATTGAAAACTGGCTGAAAGATCGAGTGCAGAGAGTTGTGGTTAATGATACCTACTCTGAATAGTTACTGGTTGTAAGCGGTGTACCCCAGGGTTCAGTGCTGGGCCCAATATTATTTAACATAGAAGATTGGAATTATTTACACTGTCTCTATTTTTGCTGTCTACTGAATATTTTCATAAGCTTCAAGCTGACTTGGACACTTTGAGCGTCTGGGCATCCACTTGGCAAAGGAAGTTTAATGTGGAGAAATGTAAAGTCATGCACTTGGGGTCTAATAACCTGAAGGCTACATATGTCCTCGGGGGGATTAAAACTGGGAGAATCACTGGTTGAGAAGGATCTGGGGGTACTGGTAGACCACAGGCTAAATAGCAGCATGCAATGTCAAGCAGCTGCTTCCAAGGCCATCAAGATATTATCATGCATTAAAAGAGGCATGGAATCACAGGATAGGGATTTAATTTCGCCTTTTTACAAGGCACTGGTGCGCCCTCACATTGAATATGCTGTCCAATTCTGGGCACCAGTTTATAAAAAGGACATTCTCCTGGAAATGCTCCCATATGATCATAGCAGTTAACAACAATTTGTTTAAATGAGGGAAGAAAACCTGATCACCTAGATGAGTCTTCATCTAGGCACTGATGTTTTTCACCGGCTTTTTCTTATTCAAACAGGTCTTGATTGTCACAGTATAGGCAGCAGCCCTGGGTGCGACATCTCATCTTCTCCAGCTGTGAGTTGACCCCATTGCATTGTCCCCTCTGGAGCAAGTGAGGAGGTAGTAGTAGAGCCCAAGGCGAGGGAGCCTTGATGATACACGCACCAGGCCGGATCTGTACTCTTCTCCAACTGCTGTTCTCTCTGGTGCCGGTCCACCTTAATAGCTCGTTAGATGTAATCATCAAGGTTCTTTGGAGTGAGGAAGTTCACCAAAGCATCTTTAATGCTTTCAGTAAGACTGATCCAAAATTGACTACAGAGGGCCGGTTTGTTCCAGCAGGAATCAATTGCTCATCAGTGGAATTCAGTACCCTCAGCAGTGTGTTTGTGGAAAGCAAATCACCAGGCCCACTTTCTGAGAAAATTATGGATGAAAATTACAAGTGAGGAGAACAGCCTTTTTCCAGGGTGGAGATGTTATTGCCCTGACTTTGAGCTTGACTTGACATGTCAAGCTGAACTTTGTCATCTCCAACCTGTTATTTGGAATCTATTTCTTGAAGCACTATCTATTTGTATATTTCAGAACTTCTATTAGGCACCATTTATAGTTCATCCAATGGGTTGGGAACAGAGCAGAGGTTAACTGGTGTAATAGAAAGAAGAGCACAATGCAACCCTCCAATTGTAGTCTCATCAGGTCATCCGTTCTTTTATCCTTGAAGACATTTTTATTGGAAAGCAAATTCTTTTAAAGTGGACCTCCAGGCAAAAAAGAAAGTTAAGTAAATTGCCTCCCCTCTTATGATCAGTGTCATAAGTGTGAGAGGGCTTAACCCCATGCAGTTGTTGCGAAAAGGCATAAAGACTAATCACCTTAATTAGAATCTGCCATCTGTCCACACACCTGATAGTCCTGCTTACACATGAGAATTAGGGGGAGCTGTGCCAACAGCAGTTCACACCAAATTGAGAGAGATGTGCCTCAGAAACAAGAAGCAGCCTGTCTGTCATTTTTCACACACACACACACACACACACACACACACACACACACACACACACAACACCCACACACCCTCCACACACCCACACACCCCTGTAGAGCTAATGCTTCCATGTAAGCAATGCCTTCTTTGAGTCTACTTGGATTGAGTAGCCAGAGCTTATGGAAATAGCCTATTTTACAGATGCCCTAAATATAAAGCCAACTCAGCCAAGGTACCTAATACCGTTTCTTTGGTTAGAATCCCAGTATTCTGGCTTAATTCGCTCCTCTATAACTTCTTATTGGACAACAAACTAAATTGACCTGGAGTGAGGAAAAATATACATGTATATTTATAAAGTGAATAGAAAATTTACAGTCAATTCAATTTGATAAAGGGGGTAGATAGAAAGAAGGGTTGTTAAATGACCATTCTACCCACATCCTGTACCTATGAAAAGCAATAGTTGAAAAGAGGCAGTGCCTCAGATAAAGCATGCATGTTCCTTGAGCAATAGTAGAATGTTTTCCTATTCCTAATGCAGCTGGACAGTGTGTCATTGGGGCCATAATGCCATCTTTGATAAGGTCTCTCATTTTTATATAGAGACCTTTCAGGAAGAAGTACAAAAAGTGTGCATTCAGTATATCTCTTTAAAGCAAAGGGGTCTTATGTAGGCCAAATCAGGATTCCTGTGATTAATTTGCTCATTACTAATGGTATGCCATGTTCTCATAATTTGAAAAAATGTTTTCTGCCAGGCTTTAATTAATAAATAAATATTCCAACTGTACTTTCAGGGAAATTACAAACAATGTTTTATCTGAAATGATTAAAAGCTTGTATCATAACAGAAATAAATCAAAGCATAATACATTCTCTTAATAAAAATGCAAAAATAGAATATTCTTTGCAGAAAAAACTTGGAAAAAAGCAAACCTTCTGAAAACATAACACAAGTGTTATTTATTGTAAATTTATAAAGGTGCGATGCTGGAATAATTTTATGCTGACAAACCTAGAACCGCTCAATATTTTAGAAGCTGTCTTTAACAGAATACGCAGCACACAAAAGTCAAATTTATTCTTTAACATCTTTGTGCTAATAGCATAATTTGAATTAAATTATAACTATTTGCCTTTGCATTTCTCATTTAATTCTAAATAATAAACTGTGCCGAGCTCAGAAAACAAATGCATGTTCTGTATTATTGCTACCAGAGGAAGCCTTTGGAGGTTCAATATTAGAAAATGCAAAAATGCATTTTAAATACAGTGTAATTATGAACTTTTTTAATGTAAATAAATAAATACAAAAAGCATTAAGTAAAACCCTGTACTAAAGTTCAAAAATGAATACAGTCATCTTTATCAGAAGACAAGAGAAAATAGCCAGGAAGCCGGGAGAGAAATGCAACAAGAACCATGGGTCAGCATAAAAAACAGAATACCAGCTTTCACAAGCTTTGAAACACTAGTTAGCTTGTCTCTGCTGTCAAAGCTTAGATAATCGGAATTGGTCAGGTGGCATTGCTTAAAAACAGTCCAGTCCAAAGCTATGCTTTAAATGTTTGTTCAATATGACAGTGTTCATTTCCTAGAATCCCGGTATAATGCCATTTCAACTAAAAATCACTGCTTCTGTCCCAAACTTAAATTCACTCTGATGCCATGATGCTTGCAGCTCACCAAGGAATGCTAGCGCCACGTAGGACCATGCAGCGACAGGTGTATTTATGGCGCTCCTCAAGAAAGCCATAGGCAACCCGCTTCCCCAGCACCTCGCTTTTTGTGTGGCATGTTCCACATGAGTTTTTTTTAAGCATGTCTTCCTTCGGCTCCCTTTTTCTTTACCTTTTTCATAGTCCTGTTTAGGCCAGTTTTGTAATTGTTTTCTCCACATTTAATCTTCCTCTGGCCATTTATTTCAGTGTGGCCCGTTCTACTTTATTATAGACCTAGGCCCCTTTCGCCATTTTTGCTAGCACCATAGCTTATTTAATACACATATCTTAGCATTGCACTTAGCATTTTTGTATGCATCTTTAGGATTTTGATATGTGCGTTTTCCTATTCTTATTTATTAGTGTGCAGCAATGCGTTTAAATGTGAATACAGACCTTTTTTCGTGTCTTTTAATGATATTCATTTTTTTCTATGTAGGACCGGTAGGACATGTGCCAGTGACAATATGATTATGCCTGAACCCCAGTGCTGAGGGGGACGATTGTTGAGGAGATCATGGCCACCGTGTCCCAACATTTTAACATGAAGCTCCAGCCAAAGGGGCCTTTGCTCCATGGCGAGGTGGGGGACCCAGGGGAGGAAGGGGATGAGGATGTCCCAGAGGAGTTGGACGGTGAGGTGGGGGCTTTGTGGGTCATCACCTACTTCAAGGATACAGCGGAGTCTGGCTACCTGTGGGGCCAGTCTCAAGTGGGGAGTCCCGAGGTGGAGGAGGTGGTGGACTCCCCACCACTCCATGAGGGTGCAGGAGGTGGATTAGAAGGGTCTGGCCCCTTGGAGTTGGGTTCTATTGGTCCAGATTGTAGAAGCAAAGCCCTTACTTCCTCCCCTCGCAGCCCTCCCTAGTTAGAGGCCAGCAACTCATCCCCTGGAGAGTATCCTTTGTGTGTTGTAAAGTAGCTAGCTATTATTGAAATGTCAAGTGTGTTGCTCATGTGTTTCTTGCTTTTGCTTCTTATATTGTTTCAAGACATTATAGCCCTGCGACCTCCTCCACACCCCTTCCTGTCTTTTCTTCCGAGCCGCTGTCACGTAACTGTGGCATGCACACACACACAAAACTAGCTAATTTGTTGCCTCTGTGACTAGTAAATGTTTAATTACGCGTGTGTGTGTGTGTGTGTGTGTGTGTGTGTGTGTGTGTGTGTGTAGTGATCACTGCTGTTGTACCCCAGGCAGAGCCAGCCTGTGTTTGCTGTGCAGTGTCTGCGGACAAGTCTGTGCTTTATGACATCATTTGTATTTCCTTGTGCTCTTCCACCTGCTGGGTTAAGCAGAGATTTGTAGCACACTGCAAGACAGGATTGTATTGAACACCTTATCTGAGCTGTGTAGTATCTCCAAGGCCAAACATAAGAAACGTGCTTTACTCGGGCTGTTGGTTGTTTCACCAATGCATCTGGTTTAGTGGTCAGCTGCATGTAAGTTTCACTTGTGTGTGTAAGAGTGTGTGTGTTAGCAGGTTTATTGGAGGTCTGCATTGTGCATGTGTGTGAGTGCTCTTGTGATTGAGTTTGTGCATTTGTGGTTGCAGAGCAGAGTGTCACAGAAACAAGACAGTTCCATCTGCTCACCAGCAGAGGGCTCCTAGGTTTCCTAACCATCCATAGATGCACAATAGGTTGGCCTGCTGTTAAAGTGTGCGTGCATGTGCCAGCGCACGCCACAGCTTATCTAGCGTTGCAGCATGCGCACATACGGCCGTCTCTTCTAGGCATTCATGCACGCGTGTATGTGTACTGTCAACCTGGAACGTGGAATCTAACAGCCGACAGTGCCCAAAGACACCCATACTGGCTTTGCCCGGTGGCCACAAATAATTAATTCCTTTTTTCATGTAAGTGACACAAACTGGGATAGGATTGCTGCAGTAGGAACAGCAAGGGAATCTGGGGACCCAGCTAAAGCATACCTAAAAAGTTGCCTCTAAATATTTTTTAAAAAACATACTAGCCCCAATCAAGAGGTGTTTTTTTCTCTCACTTCTAGGCACCATAAAGTGGATTGAATAAAGACATTTTTTTAACATTCTGTTTTGGCTTGGTAAAATCCCCCGAAAAAGTTAAAAAAAAATAAAACAAATACAATTAAAATAAAAGGGCTGAGTTGTATTGTGTGTGCTTGTAGTAGAGGATATTGTTGTGGAATGCATGTAAACAACTAGCAGCATTGAAAAGCAGAGGCACAATGTAACACAGGAATTCCACTTTATTAGTGCTCATCGGACATTACTTTTATCAATGTCGGACTGAGAAAAGCTATGCCACTTATCCAGAAATGCTAAACTGCAAAAGCGCCATTGGCCTGTCTGCAGCTAACCGGCTGGGTCGCTGTCAGCAACTTTCCTTAGCGGTCCAAGTGGCGCTTAGTGGCGCTAACACATCTTAAATTCCCCTCAGGATTGGGGATGCTTGTTTTTGATTATTTTTTTCTTTTAAACCTCTCATTTATGCCTGGAAGCAGGTGGACAGCATTTCTGTACCCATGGGCAACCCTTTCTGTGTATATTATGCAAAGTCTGATTTGGCCAGCAAATGAGAAAGAATTAAGGAGCATAAGATACTCCAGGTCAGGCAGACTAGTTGCCCCTGTGGCATTCCGATTCAGGATGCCCTAGTGTGTGAGCCACCCCAGATCTCCCACAAACATCTTATGTTTCCACCGGTCCCTTGCAGCGATCACTGGATATGGCCACCTACCCCGCATCCCTGCAGCTGTGAATGCTCCTGTGCCCAGCGGTTCGGAAAGGCTGGGCGCAGGGGAGCGCGCACTCCTCTGCTCCCTGTGTCGACACTAAGTCCAAAACAATGGCTTTATTCCATGCATTAGTATGTACGACATAAATCGCTGTTTGAACGAGCGCACGTGCATGTTACATGGGAACGGCAGAAATGTCCCAAATCGGGATGCTCCAGGGACAAAAGCCAATCACCGGTGTAGGGAAAATCCTGGTGACTGTTCCACTTTAATCTAACATTACTTGGTGAAGTATACAGGTTGGAATTAGATGATGACAACAATCCAGTAAAAGTAAACTCACAAGGAACAGCTCTTGAAATCTGGCTTTAAGGTAAGACATTTTTCTTAACAAAATTCTAGCTTTCCAGTGTAAGCCTCTGGGCTATCTCATCCTATGAGGAAATCTGACTTCCTGCCAATTGGATTCAGTGTTTAAGAGCACTATAGTTTTTTTGCATTACTGAAAGAGGTTGTTCAGTAGCTTGCAACTACCTGAAATATTTTTGCCAGCAGTCTGAGATTGTACCTGGCACACAATAGAACCCAAGTACAGGGTGCTGTGAAGTGAAAACTTCCTGCCCAAGTCAGGAGGATCAAAGATGTCTGATTGATTGGATTTAAAATATATAGTTAACAGACTAGGACAAAAACAGTAAGTTTTACGGTAAGGGAGTTAGAGTCAGTCTAACAGCAGTGAAAGTGCTCAAGCATCACACCGGGGATTTATTAAAAACAGTTTTAGAGTAATTACAATGCATAAAGGCAGACAAAAGTTTTTGACGAACTGCAAGTTACTGGTTAGGCACAAGTCAATAGCTGTGCATTGTCTAAAGAACTGTCTCAGGAAGCGAAATCCTGCACACGCTGAAATGATGAACTTAAGAAATATAGTATGCTTGGTGTTTTAAGAAGTCAGGAGAACTGAGATAGTTGATTTATTGGAGGCAATGAAAAGCTAAAAATGCTTAGATGCACTTTCAAAATTAGCTTTTCATAGACTTTAATGTTACCTATTTTTTCCCTCTGCGGCTTCTGTGCCAACAGCACACTTTTTGCCTGGCCTTGCTACATGTCCCTGTTGCAAGTCATATAGAGGCATACTGGCAGCAAGAGGCACATCAAATTACTATTTGAGAGTTAACAGTGGGCTGGGAGCAGTGCTGCATCTGTAATGAGGCCGACTGAGGCAAAGAAGATCGACATGGGGAGCACACGCGAGCCTCCCTTTGTGACTCGCTCCCTGCCCCTCACATAAGTCACGTGGGATTTGACTAGCCCACCGCTGTGGCACCTGCTGCTCTGAAGTTGGCATTGTTTAGATAAGTAAGGAGGAGGCCTAGGGTGGGGTGCTCTGTGAGTCTCCTTACTGCCGCTGCTCAGCCATGACCATTCACGGAAGTAAGTCAGTTCATGTTCACAGTGCTGATGTTACCTGCCCTGGCCCCTAATCCGTCTGCTGCCATTTCTGTCATTTATTTTCAACCAGCACTGCTTACCCATCCCCACTTATCCCCACCAGCCATCCCATCCATCCATCTATTTACACTCATCCCCGCAAGCCATCCCATACATCCATCTATCCACACTCATCCCCTCCAGCCATCCTTATCCATCCATCCATTTACTCTCATCCCCACCAGCCATTACATCCATCCATCCATACTCATCCCCACGAGCCACCCCATCCATCCATACTCATCTCCACCAGCCACCCCATCCATCCAATCATCCATCCGCACTAATCCCCACCAGCCATTACATCCATCCACCCACACTCACTAATCCCCACCAGCATTCACCTCCCTCCATCCATTCATCCATCCACCCCCCCATCCACACTTGTTCCTAACCAGCTTCATTCATCCATACCCCCATCAAGCTTTAATTATCCTTTCCTACTTGCATCCCATCCATCCAACAACCCATCCACGCTCATCCCTACCAGCCATCCAATCTATTAATCCATCCAGCCACCTATCCATCCATCTAGCCACCCATCTGCGGTCATCCCCATCAGCCTTCCATCCATCCAACCACCCATCTGCACTAATGCCCACCAGCCATCCCATCCATCATCCACCTATCCACACTTATCCCCATCTCGGCCCATCTCACTCCTCACTTATCCCCATAGCCATCCCATCCACCCAGCCAGACAGACAGACAGACAAACACCCATCTGCATGCATCCCCCCATCCATCCACCCTTCCATACTCATCCCCACCAGCCATCCCATCTCATCCATCCACCCATCCCCACCAGCCATCCCACCCATCCATCCACTCATCCCCCCAGTCATCCTATCCATCCACCCATCCACACTCATCTCCATCAGCTATTCCATCTCATCCATCCCCACTCATCCCCACCAGCCATCCCACCCATCCATCCACACTCATCCCCCCAGTCATCCTATCCATCCACCCGTCCACACTCATCCCAACCAGCCATCCCATACATCCATCCACACTCATCCCCCCAGCCATCCTACCCATCCACCCATCCACACTCATCCCCATCAGCTATTCCATCTCATCCATCCACCCATCCACATCCATTCCCACTAGCCATCCCACTCATCCATCCACACTCATCCCCCCAGTCATCCTATCCATTCATCCATCCACACTCATCCCCATCAGCTATTCTATCTCAGCCATCCACCCATCCACACTGATCCCAACCAGCCATCCCACCCATCCACACTCATCCCCCCAGTCATCCATTCCATCCACCCATCCACACTCAACCCCATCAGCTAACCCCCCTGTGAACACCAGTATATTCACCTCATTGGTGATCCCATGGTACATGCATGCGCTCTCCTCCAATGAGAGTTCTATGTCATGCACATGCACAATGGGATTGTCAGATGGGTTAGTATATCAGTCAAACATGGGGATTTACCACCCAGCCCACCTCACCCCACACTTATCCCCAACCATCCCATCCATCCACGCATCCACAATCATCCCTGTTAGCCATCCCATCCAGCCAGCCAGCCAGACAGCCACCCATCTGCACGCATCCCCCCATCCATCCATCCTTCCACACTCATCCCCACCAGCCATCCCATCTCATCCATCCACCCATCCCCACCAGCCATCCCACCCATCCATCCACTCATCCCCCCAGTCATCCTATCCATCCACCCATCCACACTCATCTCCATCAGCTATTCCATCTCATCCATCCACACTCATCCCCCAGTCATCCTATCCATCCACCCATCCACACTCATCCCAACCAGCCACATCCATCCACACTCATCCCCTCTGCCATCCTACCCATCCACCCATCCACACTCATCCCCACCAGCCATCCCACCCATCCATCCACTTATCCCCCCAGTCATCCTATCCATCCACCCATCCACACTCATCCCCATCAGCTATTCCATCTCATCCATCCACACTCATCCCCACCAGCCATCCCACCCATCCATTCACACTCATCCCCCAGCCATCCTATCCATCCACCCATCCACACTCATCCCAACCAGCCATCCCATCCACACTCATCCCCATCAGCTATTCCATCTCATCCATCCACACTCATCCCCACCAGCCATCCCACCCATCCATTCAAACTCATCCCCCCAGTCATCCTATCCATCCACCCATCCACACTCATCCCAACTAGCCATCCCATCCACCCATCCACACTCATCCCCATCAGCTATTCCATCTCATGCATCCACTCATCCACACTCATCCCCACCAGCCATCCCACCCATCCATCCACACTCATCCCCCCAGTCATCCTATCCATTCATCCATCCACACTCATCCCCATCAGCTATTCTATCTCAGCCATCCACTCATCCACACTGGTGCCAACCAGCCATCCCACCCATCCACCCATCCACACTCATCTCCCTGGTCATCCTATCCATCCACCCATCCCCATCAGCTAAACCCCTGTGAACCAGTATATTCACCTCATTGGTGAACCCATGGTACATGCATGCGCTCTCCTCCAATGAGAGTTCTATGTCATGCACATGCACAATGGGATTGTCAGATGGGTTAGTATATCAGTCAAACATGGGGATTTAACTCAGAAGCACATCCCAAATCATCTAAAATGGTTTTATGTCTACTTTAAAGTGGACCAAGACATTCACTGATTTTCACTATTATTTTGCCCCACTGTGTAAATTCTGCCAGCTGACTTCAATCAGCTTTTTTGGCCATACATATAAATAGGTGACAAAAACGCTGAAGCTGAATGGAAATTGGTGAAATTATCCCCTCCATACCTCTATGGCTGTGCACGGCCATGCAAGGACTTAGAGGGATGCAGAGGATGCCCACGCTGGCTACACATGCCCTGTGGGATCGCTGGCATAATTATTTATACCAAGCGACTGACGGGGTTCACACAGTGAGGGCACCCAGGCTTGTGATTGGTATTTAAACCAACCTATAGTTTTATAGACTCTAGGTCCAATTTTGGTCCAGTTTACCCGGTGTATGGGGATTAACTAGACTAGAAGGGTTATCATGGGAAAGAGGCCTCCAATGGTCCAATAGTGTCATCTCTGTACTCAGCAGACCAGGATCTTGGTTTTGGGGGATATTTAGATAAAATGCCAGGACTAAGTCATTTGCTGCACTACAGTGCTTTGGCAGCAGCAGCAGGAGGCCAAACATAGCTTGAAAGAGACACTGGAGTTGGCAGCAGGAGCCCAAAAATTGGCCTAAAGACACACTGGGGTTGCCAGCAGGAGCCCAATCATTGTTGGAAAGAGACACTAGAGTTGGCAGCAGGAGCCCAAAAATTGGCTGAATGACACCCTGGAGTTGCAAGCAGCAGCAGGAGCCCAAACATAGCTTGAAAGAGACACTGGAGTTGGCAGCAGGAGCCCAAAAATTGTCTGAATGACACCCAGGAGTGGCAAGCAGCAGCAGCAGCAGCCCCAACCTAGCTTGAAAGACACACTGGAGTTGGCAGCAGGAGCCCAAACATTGGCTGAATGACACCCAGGAGTTGCAAGCAGCAGCAGCAGCAGCCCCAACCTAGCTTGAAAGACACACTGGAGTTGGCAGCAGGAGCCCAAACATTGGCTGAATGACACCCTGGAGTTGCAAGCAGCAGTATCAGGAGCCCAAACATAGCTTGAAAGAGACACTGGAGTTGGCAGCAGGAGCCCAAAAATTGGCTGAATGACACCCTGGAGTTGCAAGCAGCAGCAGCAGGAGCCCAAACATAGCTTGAAAGAGACACTGGAGTTGGCAGCAGGAGCCCAAAAATTGGTTGAATGACATCCTAGAGCAGCAGCAGGAGCCAAAACATTGGCTGAAAGAGACACTGGAGTTGGCAGCAGGAGCCCAAACATTTGCTGAATGACACCCTAGAGTTGCAAGCAGCAGCAGCAGGAGCCCAAACATAGATTGAAAGAGACACTGGAGTTGGCAGCAGGAGCAGCAGCAGCCCAAACATAGCTTGAAAGAGACACTGGAGTTGGCAGCAGGAGCCCAAAATTGGCTGAATGACACCCTGGAGTTGCAAGCAGCAGCAGCAGCAGGAGCCCAGACATAGCTTGAAAGAGACACTGGAGTTGGCAGCAGGAGCCCAAAAATTGTCTGAATGACACCCTGGAGTTGCAATCAGCAGCAGCAGCAGCCCAAACATAGCTTGAAAGACACACTGGAGTTGGCAGCAGGAGCCCAAAAATTGGCTGAATGACACCCTGGAGTTTCAAGCAGCAGCAGCAGGAGCCCAAACATAGCTTGAAAGAGACACTGGAGTTGGCAGCAGAAACCCAAAAATTGGCCTAAAGACACACTGCAGTTGGCAGCAGCAGCAGCGGCAGGAGGCCAAACATAGCTTGAAAGAGAGACTGAAGTTGGCAGCAGGAGCCCAAAAATTGGCTGAATGACACCCTGGAGTTGCAAGCAGCAACAGCAGGAGCCCAAACATAGCTTGAAAGAGACACTGGAGTTGGCAGCAGGAGCCCAAAAATTGGCTGAATGACACCCTGGAGTTGCAAGTAGCAGCAGCAGCCCAAACCTAGCTTGAAAGACACACTGAAGTTGGCAGCAGGAGCCCAAAAATTGGCTGAATGACACCCTGGAGTTGCAAGCAGCAGCAGCAGCAGCCCAAACATAGCTTGAAAGAGACACTGGAGTTGGCAGCAGGAGCCCAAAAATTGGCTGAATGACACCCTGGAGTTGCAAGCAGCAGCAGCAGCAGAAGCAGCATCCCAAACGTAGCTTGAAAGAGACACTGGAGTTGGCAGCAGGAGCCCAAAAATTGGCTGAAAGACACCCTGGAGCTGCAAGCAGCAGCAGCAGGAGCCCAAACATAGCTTGAAAGAGACACTGGAGTTGGCAGCAGGAGCCCAAAAATTGGCTGCATGACACCCTGGAGTTGCAAGCAGCAGCAGCAGGAGCCCAAGCACTGGCTGAAAGAGACACTGGATTTGGCAGCAGGAGCCCAAAAATTGGCTGAATGACACCCTGGAGTTGCAATCAGCAACAGCAGGAGCCCAAACATTGGCTGAAAGAGACCCTGGAGCTGCAAGCAGCAGCAGCAGGAGCCCAAACATAGCTTGAAAGAGACACTGGAGTTGGCAGCAGGAGCCCAAAAATTGGCTGAATGACACCCTGGAGCTGCAAGCAGCAGCAGGAGCCCAAACACTGGCTGAAAGAGACACTGGAGTTGGCAGCAGGAGCCCAAAATTGTCTGAATGACACCCTGGAGCTGCAAGTAGCAGCAGCAGGAGCACAAACATAGCTTGAAAGAGACACTGGAGTTAGCAGCAGGAGACCAAAAATTGGCTGAATGACACCCTGGAGTTGCAAGCAGCAGCAGCAAGAGCCCAAACATAGCTTGAAAGAGACACTGGAGTTGGCAGCAGGAGCCCAAAAATTGGCTGAATGACACCTTGGAGTTGCAAGCAGCAGCAGCAGAAGCAGCAGCCCAAACATAGCTTGAAAGAGACACTGGAGTTGGCAGCAGGAGCCCAAAAATTGGCTGAATGACACCTTGGAGTTGCAAGCAGCAGCAGCAGAAGCAGCAGCTCAAACATAGCTTGAAAGACACACTGGAGTTGGCAGCAGGAGCCCAAAAATTGGCTGAATGACACCCTGGAGTCGCAAGCAGCAGCAGCAGCCCAACATAGCTTGAAAGAGACACTGGAGTTGGCAGCAGGAGCCCAAAAATTGGCTGAATGACACCCTGGAGTTGCAAGCAGCATCATCATCAGCAGCAGCAGCCCAAACATAGCTTGAAAGAGACACTGGAGTTGGCAGCAGGAGCCCAACAATTGGCTGAATGGCACCCTGGAGTTGTAAGCAGCAGCAGCAGGAGCCCAAACATAGCTTGAAAGAGACACTGGAGTTGGCAACAGGAGCCCAAAAATTGGCTGAATGACACCCTGGAGTTGCAAGCAGCAGCAGCAGGAGCCCAAACACTGGCTGAAAGAGACACTGGAGTTGGCAGCAGGAGCCCAAAAATTGGCTGAATGACACCCTGGAGTTGCAAGCAGCAGCAGCAGGAGGCCAAAATTTGGCTGAATGACACCCTGGAGTTTCAAGCAGCAGGAGCCCAAACATAGCTTGAAAGAGACACTGGAGTTGGCAGCAGGAACCCAAAAATTGGCCTAAAGACACACTGCAGTTGGCAGCAGCAGCAGCGGCAGGAGGCCAAACATAGCTTGAAAGAGACACTGGAGTTGGCAGCAGGAGCCCAAAAATTGGCGGAATGACACCCTGGAGTTGCAAGCAGCAACAGCAGGAGCCCAAACATAGCTTGAAAGAGACACTGGAGTTGGCAGCAGGAGCCCAAAAATTGGCTGAATGACACCCTGGAGCTGCAAGTAGCAGCAGCAGCCCAAACCTAGCTTGAAAGACACACTGAAGTTGGCAGCAGGAGCCCAAAAATTGGCTGAATGACACCCTGGAGTTTCAAGCAGCAGCAGCAGGAGCCCAAACATAGCTTGAAAGAGACACTGGAGTTGGCAGCAGGAGCCCAAAAATTGGCTGAATGACACCCTGGAGTTGCAAGCAGCAGCAGCAGCAGAAGCAGCATCCCAAACGTAGCTTGAAAGACACACTGGAGTTGGCAGCAGGAGCCCAAAAATTGTGTGGTCGGTTCCTCCAATTGGTCTTCAGGAGAACCAAATCCATCAAAGACACACTGGTCAAGAGTCATTACTCACAACCCTCAGACGAGAAATGCTGCAAAACCGTAGGCCTTTACAGCTGCGGGGGATGCAACACGTGCCAGTTTCTAAAACAAGGAACCACTCTAGAATTACCCAACAAACAGACACATAACATGAAACATTTCGTGAACTGCAACTCCCCACACATCATATACCTGATGACATGCCCATGCAAGAGGTTTTATGTGGGCAAAACAAACCGTAAATTCAGGGTAAGGATCCTGGAACATCTGAGAGACATCAGAAATAGGAACCACACCACACCGATAGGCCGACATTTTTCAACAAACCACAATGCAGACCCAAAGGGGACCACTTTTCAGGCACTTGACAGACTGCATATACATAAAAGGGGCGGAGACATCCAAAAAAAGAACTTACAAAAAGAGACTAAGTGGATAGTCAAACTCAAGGCAACACATCCACCGGGACTGAATGAGACGTGCAGCTTCGCCCCTTTTCTAAAATGACCCAGACTACTAAACAAATATAAACCGTTAAAATGACCCGGACCGAATAAAAGATCCCCGTGACGTACCCAAATAAGGGACACTGAAAACTCTTTAGTCCTGACCTTTTACCCCAGATGGAGATACCTCAAAAACATGCGACAACCCACTCAATTGAGTCCAATGAAAGAAACCAGTAAGCACATAAATGGAGAGTTACTAAAAACATAGGAGCAAGCAACATGGGAAGGGACAAGCAAGCAGGCAAACTGAGTACATCAATTCACTCTACTATATCTTATTTGGTTTTACCTTAAAAATTAATGCATGGTGCCGTAAAGCTACTTTCCGGTGCACAAAGGGACATAATGAGTAATTTCTAAATATTATATGGTTTACAATGTGTACAATGCCTTGACATAGCTCAAGTCATTGAGGGTAGAATATGTGAACTAAAATTCATTATTTAAAATCATTACCTAATCACGGTTCTAACATTGCTCAAATCTTTGATTGTGGAACACGTGGACTATGTTACATTGTTAATCTCATTGCTCCAATATTATCTGTGGAATATGTGAATAAACCTATGTAATTACTTCTTAGAGCATTGGAACTGGGAAACAGCGCTTCCTCCCAGCCAAAACAATCACAACAAAAACGACAGCCACCAACAAAATGGCTGCCGCCAGAACTGCGGACAGGAGCCCATAGTAACACAGAACATATAGACACTAACAACAGCATACATAAGAACAGCAGTCACTAACAAAATGGCCGCCTCCAGGCCAGGAGACAGAAGCCTAAACAACTGGGAAACAGCGCTTCCTCCCAGCCAAAACAATCACAACAATAACGACAGCCACCAACAAAATGGCCGCCGCCAGACCTGCGGACAGGAGCCCATAGTAACACAGAACATATAGATACTAACAACAGCATACATAAGAACAGCAGCCACTAACAAAATGGCCGCCGCCAGGCCAGGAGACAGAAGCCTAAACAACATTGAACAAGACGGACACAGAAACCAGCCAATAGCCAGGCGGGGCCGGCGAGAGGAGAGTGCATGTGACGCACCTCCGCCCCTGGGGGAACAACCAACCAGGGGACTAGCAGGAAGTGCGGGAAACGAAACCCCGCCCACCCTGCAGCACACGGCCCCATATATCTGCAGACAGCACAGAGCCCTACACATACGGCTACAGCAACAGAAATAGACACACCGCTCACAGAGCAGGAAAGCAGACCCAGCGGGACACCAGCGCATAGACACAGCGATTACATACTGCAGAATTGCCCCCTGATGGGATACAGAAGGGGGTACTGGCTTTATGGCGAAAGTGACCAAAGGCAACTGATAAAAAGGTAAGCAACAATTTTTAAGGGGGCCTTCCACCCCTCACACGGAACCCGCCCAAACCAACAGGGCAATTACTTCTTAAGGGGGCACGGGAGACGCATAGCATAATAAGACACACCTTCGGTGGCACACACATATATACACACCCCACCCCTTCTCCAATATAGACCAAAAATACCATTGCACAGCAAATGACATCTGTACTCCCTATCTTATACCTATTTCAAAGGCAACACCTTGGGAGTCCGCATATACAAAAAAGCTGGGAGGAACCGCTGCAACCAAAGCTCTAAAGCCGCGACAACAGCCGTTTTTAGCTGCAAAAAACTTCAGCATCCATGTAGAAACAAAGATAAGGAATTGTAAGTGCCTTTTTTTTATATATTGACCAATGCATTTATCTCCATGTTGCTATATACAACAAATATACATGACTGTTTAATACAAACTAACCATGTACTGATGCATCATAACTAGAACACAAGGACCCTCACACTGAAGAAGCAAAAGAGCGAAACGCGTCTGTGAAAGAGGTCCACATCAACAGACCACAATAAGCCTTGCTACAGGCTGAGGGCAAATACAAGCCCCTAATACATTTAAGGACTTTGTTTTCTAAACAAATGAACCTGCAGAAACAAGTATGAATATAATACTGTTTTTTTTTGTATCACACAAATGGAATGAGCATTAAACTAAGGTTTTACTACTGGCATATACTGAGCCTTTGCAATAATTGTTTGTGTGCTACGCTTAACCTAACTTCCCCAGGGAGTGACTTAGAGGGCCCCCCCTTTCTTCCTCCCGAGACCTGGAGGTTTCCAACAGACTCCTCTTCCACTCCAATACCTTGATTGGTTGTGAAGGTGGCCTGGAGGAATCCTTCTGGACCACGGGAAAGGAGGAAAACAACCCAAATTTTGCCCAAAAATTGGCTGAAAGACACCCTGGAGCTGCAAGCAGCAGCAGCAGGAGCCCAAACATAGCTTGAAAGAGACACTGGAGTTGGCAGCAGGAGCCCAAAATTGGCTGAATGACACCCTGGAGTTGCAAGCAGCAGCAGCAGGAGCCCAAACACTGGCTGAAAGAGACACTGGATTTGGCAGCAGGAGCCCAAAAATTGGCTGAATGACACCCTGGAGTTGCAATCAGCAACAGCAGGAGCCCAAACATTGGCTGAAAGAGACCCTGGAGCTGCAAGCAGCAGCAGCAGGAGCCCAAACATAGCTTGAAAGAGACACTGGAGTTGGCAGCAGGAGCCCAAAAATTGGCTGAATGACACCCTGGAGCTGCAAGCAGCAGCAGCAGGAGCCCAAACACTGGCTGAAAGAGACACTGGAGTTGGCAGCAGGAGCCCACAATTGTCTGAATGACACCCTGGAGCTGCAAGCAGCAGCAGCAGGAGCACAAACATAGCTTGAAAGAGACACTGGAGTTAGCAGCAGAAGACCAAAAACTGTCTGAATGACACCCTGGAGTTGCAAGCAGCTGCAGCAGGAGCCCAAACATAGCTTGAAAGAGACACTGGAGTTGGCAGCAGGAGCCCAAAAATTGGCTGAATGACACCCTGGAGTTGCAAGCAGCAGCAGCAAGAGCCCAAACATAGCTTGAAAGAGACACTGGAGTTGGCAGCAGGAGCCCAAAAATTGGCTGAATGACACCCTGGAGTTGCAAGCAGCAGCAGCAGAAGCAGCAGCTCAAACATAGCTTGAAAGACACACTGGAATTGGCAGCAGGAGCCCAAAAATTGGCTGAATGACACCCTGGAGTCGCAAGCAGCAGCAGGAGCAGCAGCAGCCCAAACATAGCTTGAAAGAGACACTGGAGTTGGCAGCAGGAGCCAAAAATTGGCTGAATGACACCCTGGAGTTGCAAGCAGCATCATCATCAGCAGCAGCAGCCCAAACATAGCTTGAAAGAGACACTGGAGTTGGCAGCAGGAGCCCAACAATTGGCTGAATGGCACCCTGGAGTCGTAAGCAGCAGCAGCAGCTGCAGGAGCCCAAACATAGCTTGAAAGAGACACTGGAGTTGGCAACAGGAGCCCAAAAATTGGCTGAATGACACCCTGGAGTTGCAAGCAGCAGCAGCAGGAGCCCAAACACTGGCTGAAAGAGACACTGGAGTTGGCAGCAGGAGCCCAAAAATTGGCTGAATGACACCCTGGAGTTGCAAGCAGCAGCAGTAGGAGGCCAAAATTTGGCTGAAAGGCACACCCTGAAGTTGGCATCAGCAGGAGCCCAAAAATTGGCTGAATGACACCCTGGAGTTGCAAGCAGCAGGAGCCCAAACATAGCTTGAAAGAGACACTGGAGTTGGCAGCAGGAACCCAAAAATTGGCCTAAAGACACACTGCAGTTGGCAGCAGCAGCAGGAGGCCAAAATTGGCTGAAAGGGACGCCCTGAAGTTGGCATCAGCAGGAGCCCAAAAATTGGCCTAAAGACATAAATATGTTTTACACCATTTGGAAAGTGTAAAACGTGGCACCATGCTGAATCTAGTCGCATGCATCAGCCATTGGTGGGTGGAAATCCTGGCTGATCCATCCGTGATTCATTTTCACAAAGGTGAGTCTCTCCACATTTTTAGTTGACAGACGAGTTCTCCTCGCCGTAACTATGGCCCCCGCCGCACTAAACACCCACTCAGATGGCACGCTACTTGCCGGGCAGGACAGCTGTTCCAGGGCAAACTCAGCTAGCTGCGGCCACAAGTCAAGTTTGGCTGCCCAGAAGTCCAGCGGATCTTCAAGATGTGTTGGCATGGTCATGTCAAGGTATGACATGACCTGCTGGTTCAGGTCCTGCTCCAGGTCTTCCTGCTGCTCATGAGTAGACTCACTATGCGGGTGTAGAAAGCTACTCATTAGCGACTGAAGACTGAGGCTGCTGCTGATGGAGCTGCTGCTGCTGCTCCTGCCAACCCCCCCAGCAGCCATGGCAGTGGAAGGTGAGTGCACCTGAGCGTGAACTGACTACGTAGAATGTCTTTGTAGTAGGTCAGTTTGTCCTCCCTCTTGGGAGGTTTAAAAAATGCCCCCATTTTGTGCCGGAAGCGAGAGTCCAATAAGGTGGAGAACCAGAAGTCATCCCGCTGACAAATGGAAACAATTCTCGGGTCACTACGCAAACACGTGAGCATGCTTCCTGCCATTTGCGCAAGTGACTCGGAGGGACTACCTGTCTCCATCTCCACTGCATACTGCCACGCTGTGTCTGGGTCCTTTGTCTTGCCTTCCTCACAACCCTCTAGCTCCTCTGGCTGCTCCTGCTCCTCCTCTCCTGTCTGCTGACTAGATTAACCAGCCATTTCACCAAGCCTAAACTGTGCACTGTGCCACTCCTCCTCCTCTTCCTCCTCCAGATCAGCTCCAATGGGGTTCATGTGGCCGTAAGATGTAGACGCCATGTCTCCAGTGCCCTGACCAGCCATGGTTTCCAACATGTGCTGTAGTACATGAAGCAGTGGAATCACATTGTTCATCCCGTAATCCTGGCGACTCACAAATAAAGTGACTTCCACAAAGGGCCTGAGCAAACGGCAGGTGTCACGTATGAGCTGCCACTGGTTGACATTGAAGTTACACAGGGGAGTCCCCCTATCTGCTTGGATCATCAAGAAATCCGTGATGGCTTTTCTCTGTTCGTATAGTCTGTCCAACATAACGGGTGGAAACATCGCAAATCAGACTATGTTGGGGGCTACCATTCTGACGCTGTAGCTCAAGAAGGGTGTGCTTGGCGGTGTATGAGTGTCTGAAGTGTATGCAAAGTTTCCTTGAAGTTGTTAGGATGTCTTGCAGATGGGGGGAAGACTTCAGAAACCGCTTCACAACCAGATTGAAGACGTGAGCCATGCAGGGCGCATGGGTCAGCCTTTCTTGTTGCAGCACAGACAAAATGTTCTTCCCATTGTCGGTAACCATGGTTCCCATTTTCAGTTTTCTTGGAGTAAGCCATGTTTGGATTTCTTGATGAATAAATTTAAGCAGTCCCTCCCCTGTGTGACTCCGTTCGCCAAGACAAACCTCCGTGCCCTGCACACATGGTAGGCTGGAGGGGCACTGAGACTTGAGCCTACAGTGGAGGGTGAGGAGATGGCCGAGGATGAGGAGGCCGAGTCACATGGTGTCACAGGCACAACAGCCAGGGAGCGCGGAAGCTGAAGCGGCGTGACCTGTCCAAGTTGCTGCTGCTGCAAAGTACTGTCCCTGACCGTAGTTACAGCTCCAGACGTCGGCGCTGCCATGCACTTTGCTACACACCGACAGGCTCAAGGACTGGCCCACCTTCTGTTCAACAAAAGTGTGCAGCGCTGGTACTGTCTTCTTGGCAAAGAAATGACGGGACTCTCCACCTCGGCTTGGCACAAGCCATCAAGGTGCAGAGTTCACCACCTGAAAAGGAAGCGACTGCAGCACCAGCAACTTGGACAGGAGCACATTCAGCTTCTGCGCCGTAGGATGAGTGGGCACATACTGCTGTCTCTTGGACATGGCTTCGCTGATGGATTGCTGGTGGGATGCATGACTTGGAGGAGCAGGAGCATCTGGAGAGACAGAGGATGGGTATGACGCACAGCTGCCTTCGGCTGAGGTGCTGGAACCTTGGCTGGCAGAAATTGGGAGCAGCGTGCCACTTGGTGAGGAAGCAGCCTGGACCACCTCTTCGGAGCCTCGGTCCTCCCAGGTCGTTTTAAAGTGACGCATCATATGTTGACGCAGGGCCGTGGTGCCAACATTTGGGCCCTGGTCACGCTTCACCTTCTGCCTACATATCTTGCATAAGCCATGTTACCCTCCTGCGGATGCTTGAGAAAAAACTTCCACACTGCCGAGTAGCTACTTTTCCCACCAACAACCCGCACTGATTCACTGCTACTGTCGCCAACTCCAGGAACCCCTGCTCCACTACCTCCCGATAAGGTAGCCTGCCACGCAGCAGGTGCTCTACCCCGGCCCCGGCCCCGTTTGGCTCCAGGCTTTACAATTCTGCCCCCATGCTGACTGCCAACCATGCTGCTAACACCTTGCTGCCTCAGCTGCTGACTCCGGGGCAACCTGCGCCCCTCTTCTCCTGATTATGAGGATGAAGCCCCTTCTGCACCCGGCTCCCAAGTGCGATCGGCTTCATCATCATCATCATCACCGAGTTGTGGCTGCAAGTCACTGATGCTCTCGGTTTCCTCAACAGTGTCTGGCGCAGGAGCTGGAACGCTCGCAACAACACCCACACCACTCTCCACATCACTATTTGTCTGCCTAGCGAAGGAAGCCACCTCCATTTCTTGGCTGGGCAGTAGCTGCTGACTGTCCTCTATCTGATCGTCCTCCTCACTAAAGAGTGGAGCTGAACCCAAAGCATAGGATACGTCGCTGGGGGAGGGTACGGCGTAGGACAGAGGCAATGGGAGGACAGGGACTGCTCTCGGGCCATGCCAACTCAGGGTTGTGCCAGAGGAACCTACCGACCCTAGACTGGGGGTGTCAGATGTAACTTGTGATGATGTGGATGACCGCGTTAACCAATCTACCACGGCAGATGCGTTACTGGTGGAGACACGACCGCTAGCAGATACTGGCAGATCAAGTCTCTCACTGCGACTCCTGCTGCCACTCGCCCCTAGTCTTCTGCGACCTCTGCCTGCTGAATCTTGGCCTCTGCCACTCCTCTTTGAACATCCTGGCACTTGTCTGCCTGACATTTTTATGTATTTGAAATGCGCAATAGGCACTTAAAAAATGCGTTTATTTTAAAAAGCAGAAGCTAAATAAAGTGAGATACTGATTCTCTGCACCAGATACTATGAAAATTGGCAATATGGGATACCCTGCGGGCTGGTGTTTTTACAAGACGCAAAAAAAAATTCAAAATGCAATATATTAATAAAACAGAGCCTGTAGAAGCTGATTTAGTATAACAGATAGGGTGAAATGTGCCGGTTTGGGATACCCTGCAGCCTGGTGTTTTTATAGAACGCACAAAACCAATTCAAAATGCAATATATTAATAAAACAGAGCCTTTAGAAGCTGATTTAGTATAACAGATAGGATGAAATGTGCTGGTTTGGGATGCCCATGTGGCCTGGTGTTTTTACAGAATGCACAAAACCAATTCAAAATGCAATATATTAATAAAACAGAGCCTTTAGAAGCTGATTTAGTATAACAGATAGGGTGAAATGTGCTGGTTTGGGATGCCCATGCGGCCTGGTGTTTTTACAGGACGCACAAAATCAATTCAAAATGCAATATATTAATAAAACAGAGCCTTTTAAAGCTGATTTAGTATAACAGATAGGATGAAATTTGCTGGTTTGGTATGCCCATGTGGCCTGGTGTTTTTACAGGATGCACAAAACCAATTCAAAATGCAATATATTAATAAAACAGAGCCTTTAGAAGCTGATTTGGTATAGCAGATAGGGTGAAATGTGCTGGTTTGGGATGCCCATGTGGCCTGGTGCTTTTACAGAATGCACAAAACCAATTCAAAATGCAGTATTTTAATAAAACAGAGCCTTTAGAAGCTGATTTAGTATAACAGATAGGGTGAAATGTGCTGGTTTGGGATGCCCATGCGGCCTGGTGTTTTTACAGGACGCAAAAAGCCAATTCAAAATTCAATATATTAATAAAACAGAGCCTGTAGAAGCTGCTTTAGTACAACAGATAGGGTGAAATGTGCCGGCTTAGGATACCCTGCGGCCTGGAGTTTTTGAAAGGACGCACAAAAACAATTCAAAATGCAATATATTAATAAAACAGAGCCTTTAGAAGCTGATTTAGTATAACAGATAGGGTGAAATGTGCTGGTTTGGGATGCCCATGTGGCCTGGTGTTTTTACAGGACGCACAAAACCAATTCAAAATGCAATATATTAATAAAACAGAGCCTTTAGAAGCTGATTTAGTATAACAGATAGGGTCAAATGTGCTGAAATAGTATGCCCATGTGGGCTTGGGTTTTTACAGTATACAAAAAAAATTAAAACTAATCGAGTTATAAGAAATGCTTGTGTGTAACAGATAGGGTTAAATATGCCACTGCCAAGATGGGATGCACAGTGGCCAGGAATATTTACAGCACAAAATAAGCAATTTAAAACTGATCTGGCAAATGAAGTGAAGTGAAAATAAAAAAAAAGTTTCCCTGTCACTTTCTCTGCTGTCCCTGCCTGGATCGTTCCTGATTTTTTCCTATCTTTCCCTGGCTCTCCCTGGCACTGTGTGGGTCTCTGTGGGTCTCCCTGACTCTCCCTGCCTGTCTGTAAGTCTCTCCCTGTCTGCAGCAACCTCCGTTCTGTCTGCAATGCAAGGCTGAAATGCGCACAAGCAAGATGGCCCGCCGTTTATATAGCACTGTGACGTCACCGGGCTTCCTGGCTGCTGATAGGCTGCATGTGACCTTCCCATAATAACTTGCCCCAGGGGACATGTCCGGACATGTCCATCCACCATTTTACAATGGGTGTAATTGAAATAAATGGAGTTTAAAGGAAAACTTCGATCGATCGAATCGCGGGGAAATTCGGATTCGTTCAGAACCGAATTTTTCCTGAAATTCGGAACAAATTCGGGTTCGTCCGGATCGATTCGCTCATCCCTAGTTACTGGTCATCAATACAAAGCTTCTTTAGGCCTGAAGAATCCTATCCATTTTGGTGGTTGACTGGGGTATGTAATTACATCTTATCATGCATCACATTTTCATTCATACTATAACTTGCTCAAACCTGGGGTAGTGTAAATTCTTTTTTGACCTGTGGGAGGCCTGCCAGGACTGACCACCTTCTCATTTATAGACCTGAAATCACTGTGGCCAATGTGGTGGCTGCAATTTTCCAAATGTTTTTATAAATGGTTACTGCATCAGAAAACAAAAAACAGGAAGGCAACATCATATATTGCTCTGAGAAGCTACTAGACCAAATGTTCCCAAACCAGTTGATCTTATTAGATGGTTCTAAACAAAGATCTGATCTGCTGCCATATACTGTATACTTTACCCAAGCCTGATTTGCTCCATAAGACAACAGCTGCTTTAAGAGGCACTGACTATCTATGTGCCTCTTAAAATTGTTGTTTTGTGTGTCTATGAAGGTTATCATTGTTCTGTGTGTTTGTAAACTGACAACCCATACAGACCATTAGGGTGGTACTTCAGAAAACTGAAATATAGAAAGTGGTGCCTTATAAAATGGTAACCCCTGTTGGGAAAACTTCTTGCCTCTTAGTACTGGGGTGGCCTTGATCATTTTTGGGCTGTCTAAGATCTAACAGCCTCTCACTACTACAATCCTGCAAATGTTTTTATTAAATGGGGAGCAAATCAGAAAGGTGGTAATACCAAGCAGCAGGCCACTTCTTTGTTTGTTTTTTAGGCTGTGAAGCTACCAGAAAATTATGCATTTGCAGATTCTCTCACCCCTTCTGTGGTCCTATTCCCGTACTAGGGGGAGGGGCTGGATCATTTTTGGTTGAATGTGGTCCATTGACTTTTTCCTTGGATGGTCTATGAAAATAAAATGCTCTTAATTAATTAAAATTAAAGGTGTTTGCTCCACACTGGTAGAAAGATATTTTGCAGGCGGGTTTAACAATGAGATGGTGCCATATCTGTACTTTAAATTGTTCTGCTATAGGTAGCAAGGTTTCAGCTTATGCAATGAGGAAGAGATCTGCTTCATGCATGTCAGACCTTACTTGGAATGGGAATTTTACTGTCAAGAAATTCAAATACTTTTTCGAATGACATCAAACAGACCTGATGCACTTACAATTATCTTGCCCTTGGCCATATTGTCTTGCAAAATTCATTGAAGAGCAGTGGTATTGTGCACTTATGTCCTAAAATAGTAGCAACACAAAAGAGTTCTTGTTGATTATGGTAATATAGAAAGTTTCCAAAGATGACCTCCTACCGATTGGGTGTAATGACCAGTACATGACCCTCTCCTTTCAGCCAATGCAAGCAATAAAATCTGCCTTGCTGGATTTTCCACCTCGTCTGCCAGGGGAAAGCGTGTCTTGGTTTGAGGATACTTTATTTGGCAAAGCCTGGAGGGCTGTAGCTGTTATCAATCTAAATAGAATTTATTGTTTTACCTGTATGATTGTGATTAGGACAAGTATCATTAGAAACCTCTAAAAATGTTCTGATCTTGTAGTATAAGAAACATTTCACCAATATACTTTATTTATTAAAAAAAAAACTTTCCTTCTATACTTTTTTCTCACTTGAAAGTCATGAAACTTGCCAATTCAGCAGAAATCACTATAAATGTTATGCACAGAAATTGCACTTATGACAGGTAAGAGATCTAAAAATACAGCACTGTGCTTAAAATCTTTGTGAGCAGACACAATGCCCACACTGTGTCTGTCAGACATGACAGGTGTGACAATATTTAAATGTACAAAAAGTGTCAGGCCTGACAGAAGGATTATGGGCCTGATGCAGAGCCTCCTCTGAACTGCCCTTAAAACCTTCCGATTGTCCGGGGCTCCCGTTTGAATCGTGGCTCAAATGTGATGCAGAGCCTCCGTCGGAATGGCTCCCTAACTGATCCGTCAATTTCACTTTACTCGGAAAGCTTTTTTTGCTCTCTCGGGTGCCTTCAATTTGATCGGGGCTTCCGTTCCCGTTCACACGGGCGGCCCGTTTTTCTGATTTTTCCTGCCTTTTTGAACGTACCTGCTTGGTTTCCGTCGTATTTGACCTTCCATTTTGGTGGTTTTAGCAAGTATACTTACATCTCCATGGCTCTTCAGTTGCCAATCTGGCTACATGCAAGCGCACATCCCTAAACCTCCATTGGAATATACATATGGCAACCACTGCCAATTTGACACATATTTTTTTTGAACAATAAATTTGGGTTGTTCCTTTTTCCTTGCCATTAATGCATACCTTAATCTCCTTTATGTTCCTTTTTCCTTGCCATTAATGCATACCTTAATCTCCTTTATGTTCCTTTTTCCTTGCCATTAATGCATACCTTAATCACCTTTATGTTCCTTTTTCCTTGCCATTAATGCATACCTTAATCTCCTTTATGTTCCTTTTTCCTTGCCATTAATGCATACCTTAATCCCCTTTGTGTTCCTTTTTCCTTGCCATTAATGCATACCTTAATCTCCTTTGTGTTCCTTTTTCCTTGCCATTAATGCATACCTTAATTCTTTCTGATTGTTTTGGATTTATTGTCCCATATCTAAACTTTTTGTGTCATGTAAATGTGTGATGATGTTGTGTGATTGTACATTTGCAGGAAACACAACTGTCAAAATTTTTTTTTTAATTTTTTATTCCAACGTTGGGAATTGAAATTTTTAAACAAAGTTTTTTACAAATAATTGAATCTAAATGTTTTAACAAATAAACTATTTTCATTTTAAGCCAAATTAAAATTCTTTAGGCCTCGGTGTCTTGTGGCTGTGATTTTCTTGTATCTGTGAATGAAAAACAACATTAGTTTAGCATTGTTTATTTGGTTTGGTTGTGCGTGTTTTTTTTGGGGCCCTTTTTAAACCGGACCTTCTGCGTGATTTACTGAAAAGCCCAAACTCTTAACAAAAGATTCCGCAGCATCTCAAAATAATAGATTGTAATTTTTTAGTCAATCAATAATTATTCTTTCCACCACTGGGCTGCAGCTCAGTTCAGGAATTTAGTATACGGCCGCCGCCATCTTGACTCAGGAGCATCACACTTACTGAGGAGAGGAGAGTGGGATAAGGTACAGGGGGTGGGTTATAGCTGTGCTTTGCTCACACAGAGCAGAGCTGTGCTCTTGAAAAGGTCAGCAATCCCAGAATGCAGAGCAGCACAGTTAGAAGGCACTTCCTGTTTGCAGGCTGCCTGATAAGATGGCGGCTTCCATAATCCGCCATCTTGGATGTTGAAAGCCTCATAACATGCACTAGGTGCAGGTAGGATGATTTTGAAGGTGGGCAAACTTTATGTACAGGGCGTGGGAAACATATAAGATAGACTCTTATTCTGAGTGAAGGTCCGCTTTAAGGGCTTTTTAGACGGGGAGGCCGATTCATTAATAGCGCCAGGTAGCGACAGATGAGCGCCAGTAGCGTGATTTTCACAGCGCCAGCTAGTATTTGCTGTGCTTGGCCGGGGTTTGCTTGTTGACAGCGACTCAGTCGGTGTGCGGTAATGTTGAATACGGGGTTAGGGGTCGCTGTTTCACAGGTTCCGCTTGTATGGGTGCGCCTGACAGCAAATGGCCAGAGCGAACGGCTTGCTGCAGATTCATTAAAAAATCACGCTCAAAAATTTCTCGCGCTGTGAATTCCTTGTTTAAACCCCAGAGCGCTGGCGGCGATGTGTGTAAAGTAGTTTTTAACCCCCAAACAACCTTTTTTTTTATATGTAAAAATTATACAAGTTTTTCTAAACATTTTGTAGTATGAATACATGAATATCAGACCTGTAATATCAATTCTGCACATTCTTTTTTTTTTTTTTTTTTACTTTAAAAAAAAAACTAACATTGCAGAAGTGGTCACAGAATTTTTGACATTAAAAAAAAAAAAAAAAAAAACAGTAATAGCAATTAATTATGATTATTTAAAGATTGCTCCATTGAAATGCATTGGACCACGCCAGGGAGCGCCAGGTCATACCTGTCGCTGTGATGGGATTAGCAGCGGCGCTGTTCGTTGCAGTCGGCTACATGATGAATCCTGCGCTAGCTGACGCTCTCGCCGGCGCTAGCCTCATTTAGCGTGATAAATGCGTCATTGTGACCGCCGCCGGGCGTACTTGATTCGGTAGCCGCCGATAGCTGGCGGTACCTGGCGCTCGTCAAGACACTACCTGGCGCTAGCCCTTGATAAATAAGGGCCAAAGTCTTTGGTTTTTTTTTTTTGGTTTTTACATTTTGTGGCCAATGGAATTGTTGGTTCATTTACTTTGGTACCAAAAAACGCCACTTACCATGTTTTAGGCGCATATTGCGTCAGGGGCGGAGTCTCCATTCTTGCTCCCTTGGTTGCTGCTGTGAATCTGTTTGCATGACAAAGACACTGATATTAGAGACTGTTGTTGTCTCATGTATACAAAAAGCATTAACAAGTTTGCTGGCCTAACTAAAGTCACTTTTTGAATCTCTTGCTGCCTCACATTGCCCTAGTTCTGCTATCTGCATGTAGCCTAGTTTGGAGCTGCGTACATGTGTTAAACTAAGGTGGGTTTGTATGTAACGTGAAAAACTAAGTTGTTTCAGCCTATTCTGGCGCTTTGTTTTTTTTTTATTACAAGGAATGTGTGCGCGCACATAAACGCACGCGCGCATACTCACATCCATGATGATGTCGTCCTGCTCCGGGGTAAAGATTGCAGCCGACAGCTTTTCTGGGTTTGTAAGGTATAGCTCTGACGTCCCCCCGCGTAGACGTGCGTGCGTGCGCGCACCCGCTGTTGACCACGGCCACACGGAAAACATATTTAAAGCACAAGGCACTCAGCTCTGTGTTGGATACCATATCAATATGGGCAGACCTAAAGGGAGCAAAAACAGCCAACCAAGGCCGAGGCACATAGCAGCCACACACATGCCTCATCCTCCACAAGACAGAAGAGCAGGCACCAGACACATGCCGAACATGCCCCCACTAAAACGGTGGATACTCCACACAAACAGGCACATTCAAAAAAACGCAGGACCAAGGGTACATTAACCCATTCACCACCACCTGCAAAAAAACCACGCACACACAAGGGTGCCCCATCTAGTCAGACCATGCAGCATCCTCCACCTCCACACACCAAGCATACCCACAAATCCAAACACATAAGCAAGGGTAAGCGCATTGCAAAAACCACCACCCCACCCAGGTCACCCACCCCTCCACCTCCACCCTCTGGTTCCCCCAATTCCAGTACCTCAGATTCCACATGCAGCTCCACATCTGATAGCTCAACAGGAACCCAGACATTAAGCCAGAGAAGCACACACACAACATCCCCCTCCCCCATAAGCCAAATAAGCACACACGACTCCCCAGATACCCAACCATCAATTTCCTCAGAGGCAGGGGAGACCACACACCCATGTGGCAGACAACTACGGCGTGGCTCACTAACTGCCCCATTTTGCGATGCTCAAAGCATGGCGGTGGCAAATGCAGTTTGCGAGCATTATGATGCCCTATTTGGCCGCACCTCCAAAACAACCACTAAGCAGGCTAAGATGGAGATCTGGACTAATATTTGCAGGCAGGTCAATAGTGTGGGATCAGTCCGGAGAGATATTCAACAAATAAAAAGGAAATTTGGGGACCTGAAATACTACAGCAAAAAAAAAATGGACATGCGCCGTCAGCAGAGGTAAAGGACAATTTTTAGTCACATTGTTAAAAGGATGTAACACTTATTAGGTGTAATTTTATCTTCCCCAGCCAACAGACAGGGGGTGGAGTAGAAGTAAAGGAAAAAGTAAAATGCATTTTTTGTAACATTGTTAAAAGGATGTAACACTTATTAGGTGTGATGTAATCTTCCCCAGCCAACAGACAGGGGGTGGCTTACCCACTAAAATAATCCTTACTCCCGCCGAGGAACATGTATATACATACATACACCCGGCCAGCATCCAGGGCCTGGCAGAGGCACAAGACACAGACCGGAATGTAAGGTCCCAAGGTGAGTCTGATTTTGCCATGACCTATTACAAAAAGTTCAAGAAGGCAGTGTTATGCTACACAACACACTGTACTTGGCCATTTAGCTAATCTTCCTATCTACATTCTAAGGACCAAGTCAACAGGACACACCAGGCCCACAAACCCCTGCGTTAGCACCGAGGCCAAGGGCACACCAGGCTTCTACACCACAAACCCAAATTGTGGATTGCGATGAGGTAAGTCAATGGGCCTTGGTGTGTACTTTTAACATTGATATTTGAGAGCTTTTGTGGACAGAAATAAACTAAAAGGATGCTATATTTCTTTACAGACCACAGGAAGCCCACCCATCATCGACCATATACGAGATTTGGAGGAGGACACCCCACATATGTCACTAACCACTACTGCACCAGTGGCAGCAACGCAGTCAACCCCGGCACAGCCACCACATCCACAACCACCTTCGGAACCAGAACCAACCACCCGTCCCACTGCTCCTACCCAGTCTAGACGCCATATTTCCCAAAGAAGGCAACTTCAAATTTTGGAGGAAACATGGAGGCAGGAAAATATTGCCTTTGCTGCGACAACACAGCAATTCAATGAGACTGTGTGCACCCAACTCACAAACCTCAACGCCCAAGTAGAGGTATTAAACAGAAATATCTCTGCCCTAACCAGCCATATGGGTGAGATTAATCAAAGCCTGGCCCACATTGCAGCCAATTTGCAGGCACAACATCATTCCTCGTCACCATGCAACCCAACATACCACTAATTTGTGGGGAATACATTTTCTGTGCCCACGTGTAATTTTTCTTTTGGGCCCAAAAAAACAAATGCCCAAACAAAATTTGATGGAAAAAAAAAAAACCCCAAAAATGTGGTCTCTGAAAAAGCACTAAACACTAGTTGTGCACGTATGGTTTGCGCGGTGCCACTTTGGGTGCAAGAAAAAGGACGGGTGGGGAGGGCTGAAACTAAAGGTGGTGGAGTAGCCCACAAGCCATGATTAGGTTTAGGACCGTTGCAGCCGTCTATTGTAGTGCCCCCCCCCAGTCTCATCAAGACAACGGAACCTCATCTTCAAGAGAACAAAGCCTCGCTCCAACACAGAGCGAGTCCTCCTGGGGGCAGTATTGTAGCGCTCCTCTGCCTGTGAAGATCGGTGCAGGATGGGGGTCATCATCCAGGGGACCAAAGGATAGGCAGAGTCTCCTGCCCTAAAACAAAAAAAAATAAATAAATTAAAAAAAGGTGTGCATTGCAACAATAGAAAAGAGGGACAAATAGGTGAGCGGGGTAGGGTGGGAGGAAAGGACATTTGTAATGAGACTACATGCACATCCAACCTGTACTCTCATTAAAAAAGTCTGGGGAATACTACTTACATAAGAGGGCAAGAACATGACGCAATAGGGTACAATCACTTAACCCATTTAATTTGTAGATCAAGAATTGGGCTCCAAATATACTACGAAAAAAGTTACCAAATAGTGTGTTAAGGGAAAAAACACAGTCAGACAGGGTGCGTAACCAATACAAGTTTCATACACATACCCAGTAGCCAGCCACCAAATAGATCGGCTGATTTGAATCGCTCATGTAGGCAGGAATTCCTATTCAGGGAAAGCCAGAAAAATGACTCCCAAAAACCAAATCAGGGCCAGCCAGTGCCTGCACATTTATGCTATGTCCCATCTTCAAATGCCTGCACACAGACAATAAAATAAAAATGATGGAGACCCTGTAAAAAGGACCCCCCAAAAAAACACATAAAAAATATCAAATACTCATGCCATCGATGTCCAAAGGCGTGCGGTGCAGCCTGGTTTCTGCCATACTCAGCAGGACAAGACCGCGGAGCTGGCGCCACTGATGTGCTCCAACAGAGGACTGCATATTATTGCCCGAGTGCAAATACGGCTGCTCTGACTTGCCGTAAGTGAAGGCTCGGCGGCCCCGTTTTATTAGGGTGTTTTCAATAGGAAATCAAGGCTCTGCATCACTGAAAAAAACGGACCAATGAACGAGGCGTCCGTTTTCCCGGGAAACAGCCTCATGCGAGCCGACAATCGGAAAGGCGGCTGAGCGCACACCTGAGCGCATAAGCGCACACTAAAATCAATGTAGCACCCATTCCTTACCCGATCAAAGGCCAAAACCAATGGGAAAACGCACGGGAGAACTGAACGGGGAGGCTCTGCATCAAGCCATATGTGCAGTATGTGTCTGCTCACAAAGATTTCAAGCACGGTGCTATATCTTCAGGAACACACATCACAATCTCTCACCCGTCACAAGCGCCAGTTTTGTGCACACCATTTATAGTTATTTCTGCTGACTGAATTTCTTGAATTTCAAGTGTGAAAAAAGTAAGGAAAAGGAAAGATTTTTTTATTCCAAGGTCTATAATGTAAGAACAGAACATTTTCAGAGGTTTTTAGTGATAGCTGTTCTTTAACACAGCCCTTAAATGCAAACTGCAAGCCATTAAAAACCAATTTAGGACAACCAACATAAAACCAAAAATGCATTTAACAGATGTTGAGAAGATAAGACGACAAATATATTCTCTGCAAGAGAGTGAGCCAAAAGTAGAGAAATGTACTTTTTAACAACCGTAGACCACATTCAAAAGAATTTTGAGCCTTAGGGGAAGTTGAGCACCAAGTTAAGCGGACAAGATTTAAATGGTACAGAACCCATAATAAACCTAATACCCCCCTGGCCAGGAGACTAAGAGGCATTAGGGTCGATTCAAAGAAACATGTAACAGCTTGGATTTTGGTTCACGATCATCCTATTTTTCACGTCCGCTCGTGCGTTCGTATGAACTTGCGAGTGATTCTATAAGCAAATACGTTTCTATCCTAAAATATACGTCCGTTCGTATGGCAGTTCGGGAATCAGACCTATGTCAGTTTCCATCCTGAATTTTCCGTTTCATTTCTCAGGTTGCAACATTGGTTTTGCCCTTTTTCCTTTTTTGTCTGGACGTAAATCCTTCTGATCTTGCGGCTGCGCACTACAAACTTACCTCATTAAAGTGCATTCTAAATATTTGGTCTTTTATTTTTCTTTATTTCATTCATTTTGTAGTAACCAACCATTAATGAATGCATTTGCATAAGTAAATCTTACTTTGTTTAATTTTTAGTTAACTTGCATTTTTTACTTGTGGATTTAATTTTAATATTTAGGCTTCAAATGGTACAACTTAAAATTTTGTGTGTGGTTACCCACACCCTCTACATACAGATTGCTCTCAAATATTAAAAAACACCCAGCAACTTCTGCATGTTATGAGCCTAGAAACAGCCAAGATGGCGGCTCAGGTATTATCGGGCAGCCTGCAAACAGAAAGGGCCTTGTGACTGTGTTGCTCTGGGTTCTTTGATTTCTGACCTTTCCGTGCCCCCAGCTCTGCTGTGTCTGTGCAAAATACAGCAGTAACCCACATCCTGCACTTTATCCCGCTCTCCTCTCCTCAGTAAGTGTGATGCATCTGACCAAAGATGTGCTTAAATAATTAAACAAAGCAAAGGTAAACAACTACACCAATAAATGCAATCTAAAAATATTATTCTAGTACATCAATTTAAAAATAAATACCAAAGGACATAAGTTTCTTTAATTAACGCAAATATATTGCCAAATAAAGGTTTACATGAAAGGACTAATTAAGGTCCACATTAAAATGCTTTTATAAGGCATACATGAATCAGGTATGCATTGCTATACAATTTATGGCCTCGGCCATGCTGATACATGCAGTTCATTGGAGCTCAAGACGCGCAGACTCCTCCACATAGCCAAAAAACCTGTTCAAGAACAGCAATACGACTGCTAAAAAGTGTCGGCAGTGGCTTTCTTTTAAAACGTCTTTAGAGGTTTGAAAACTGTTCTCTGAATCACACCTAAACCCATTCGATTATCCTAAGTTTTACGTTTTGATCCTAAGTTTTAGGATTTGATCCTAAGTTTTACGTTTTGATCCTAAAATTTAGGAACGAACTTGCGATGATCGTAAGAGCATATACGCATTCGAACGTAGGCTTGTGCGAGTCGTAAATGGCCAAAAAAAAAGGAAAAAATGACTAACACCCACCCAAACTTACGATTCTCGATCCGAAATCAATTAACTTTTGCTCTTTGAATCGAGGGGATTGTGTCCAGACCCAAACCAATTTGCATTAAAACAGTGGAAGGTCTTCTGTCCAGTAACCCGATAAAGGTCGTGGCGACTTTCCATAAGCATCTTGAAGACCTTTATTAATCTAAGTTGGTTCTGGATGTGAAGGTGGCGGAGGACTTGTTCTCTCGACTCAATCTACCTCTTCTCTACTCCGAAGCCAAAACTTTCGTAGATAAACCCTTAGAACTATCAGGTACCAGAGGCACCTGGTACCAGTTACCAGGCCTTTAAAGGCTCTGCAGCAGCCGGGGGTCTGATGGCTTTACTGCATTATACTATATAAAGTTCAGTCAGGTGTTGTCTCCCCAATTGATGCTGGCGTTGAATGCGGTGAGAGATGGGGCTGTATGGAGTGCAGTGTCGTTCACGGTAGCAGTAAGAATGATACCAAAACCCCAACTCTGACGACACAGTTTGGTCTAATTATAGGCCCATCTCTTTATTGAATATCCACTTTAAGATTATGGCGAAGGTTCTTGCCTCTCGCCTTAATAAGCACATTATAACTTTGATTTTAAAAGAGCAAGTCGGATTCATTCCCCAGTGACCGGCAGGAGACAATATCCCAGAGATCGTTAATCTAACACATCATGCGAAGGTAGAAGGGAGGCAGGCTATGCTTTTAGCTTTAGATGTACAGAAGGCATTTGACACAGTCGCCTAGGATTATCTACATTTTATCTTGAGGAAATGGGGGTTGGGACCGAATTGCGCTAATTGGGTGTCATCCTTATAATCAAGCCCGGGGACTTTTATAAGATATTCTGGCTATGCCTCTAAATGTTTTACTTTAGGTAGGAGTACCAGGCAGGGATGCCCTCTTTCTCCGCTTCTATTTGCTCTGGCAATTTGAGCCCCTGTCTAGGCTTCTCCAAAATAGTGACATTTCACGGATGACATCTTGGTTACTGATCTATTGATATCTCTGCTAAATTTGTTTGGGATTCTGGGTACATTTAGGCCTCCAAATTAACTCAGCAAAGTCCCAGGCACTCAATATATGCCTCTCTGAAACTATAGGGACTAATGTCAAAGCTTTCAATGGCCAAAACAGCATTTACCTGATGGCGGACTATGGCTCTCTCTATGCAGCCAGCTACCTTTGGTCAAGCTGAGTTTGGTCAAGCTGAGTTTGTCGTGGTTGGGAAATATTGCGGAGGTGATGATGTCTTGGCTTTACCTCTTTCGGGTGTTGCCGCTGTCCTAAAGGGTTTTCAGTCGGATATGAATAGGTTTATATGGGGTAAACAGAAGCTGTGATGTATAGGGCTAAGCAAAGGGGGGTCTGGGTATCCCTAATCTCTCACAGTATTATTGTGCCTGCCGGATTGCACAGCTTACTGTGGTTCATGCGGGAGGGGATAGGCCGCTATGGGTTTATTTCGAGGAGTCCTACTGTTCCCATACTTCCCATATTTCGAATTTGCTATGGCTACCTCCCTTGGCATACAAAGGTATCCAAAATCCTTTGCTGATTCATTTGCTCTGGATATGGAAGGCGAACAAGGAGCGAGGGAAACTAGCATCTCCGCATTTTCCTCTGACATCCGTGCTGGGAGACCCAGAATCCCCCCCCCCCCCCCCCCCGGCAGCACATGTTTTATCAAGGGTTAAGGATCTCTCTGCGTCAGGTGGGATGCACACTTTTTCGAGTCTGCGGTCCTCTAGAGATATTCCCAATAACAAGTTTTTCCTTTTTCTGCAAATTTCAAGTCAAAAATCAAACCAGATGTTACCCAGCTTAAGCCCTCAGTTTTCAAGAGACTGTGTGGAGATGACAGGTATACAAGCAGCTCTGCGAAGCAGCTGGGGAGCGACCCCTGAAGTATACACAAAAATGGGAGATGGGTCATAAAATGACCCTTTCGGACAGCGACTGGAGAGCCAGTTGGAGGCACTCGTTCTCTGGCTACTTAAATGTTGGGGCATCAGAGGTCAATACCAAGGTTTTGTTTAGATGCTACCTAGTGCCAGAGAGGATCCATAAAATCTGTCCTTCTTACAGCCTGGAATGTTTTAGGGGATGTCATCTTAATGGGACATATATGCAAATCTGGTGGGAGTGTAAGTGGTTAAACAATTTTGGTTGAGAGTTTATTGCATTATAAAGAAGTCCACCGGGTTGCAGTTGACACCCTCGGCACACAAAGGCCCTTATTTAACAAGGGATAGCGCCAGGTAGCGACCGGTGAGCAAACGGTAATGATGGTCACCGCCACGAGAACGCTGGCTCCCCACCACAATCACACATTTATCAAGCCGATCCTGCTTAGCGACTGAGAGAGCGCCAGATAGCGAATCATTCATCATTATTCCAGCCTCACCCCACAGCGCCAGCGAGCGACCTTGAACAGCAACAGGTATGACCTCTCGCTACCTGGCACTCTCCAATGCATTTCAATGGAACAATCTTTAAATATTCATAATTAATTGTTATTAATGTTTTATTTTTTTTTTTTAATGTCAAAAATTCTGTGACCACTTCTGCATTGTTAGATTTTTTTTTTATGGTAAAAAAAAAAAAAAAAAAAATTTGTGCAGAATTGATATTACAGGTCTGATATTAATGTATTCATATTACAAAATGTTTTTAAAAACTTGTTTTTTTTGGTTTCCAAAAATATGGTTGTTTGGGGGTTAAAAAACTACTTTTAACCCATCGCCGCCAGCGCTCTGGGGTTTAAACATGCATTTCACAGCGCGAGAATTTTTGGAGCGTGATTTGTTAATGAATATGGTGGGAGCCGTTCGCTATGGCCATTTGCTATCATGCGCTCCCGTACAGCGCGGAACCTGTGAAATAGCGAATCATCACCTTGTATTCAACATTACTGCACACAGACTGAGTCGCTATCAACAACCGAACAACGGCCAAGCACAGCAACTACTAGCGGGCGCTGTGAAAATACCGCTACAGTCGCTCAACTGTCGCTACCTGGCGCTATTAATAAATCAGCCTCCCCGTCTTGCTCAATTTGAAACTCCCTGGCTGTTCTAAGGCTCAGTTTGGTTTGATAAAACATATTTTAAGGGCCACTAAGTTAATATTTGCGCAATCCTGGAAGAAGGTGCTATCCCATCTGGGAGCCTTATCCCTCCTATCAATGTTTTTTGAGAAGATGGGGATCTTGTCCCCTTCCTAGTGACTTGGTAGGGTTGGATATCCCACTTCTATCCAAGACACTTTGACCAGGAACTTATGAAGATTTGAGAGGTATGTTGCCCTCCTGGGTGAGGTCATAGAGGCATGGAACCCATCCTTTCCTATTTCTTTCTTACTCTTTTTTTCTTTTTCCTATCTTTCTGTTTCTTAATCTCTCCCTCTCTCCCCTAATTTTTAAGAGGGTTATTGGGGTTGTTTTTCCTCTTTTGCATAAAAATTGTGTGTGATATATCTCTGGGTATTTAAAGTTAGCCTGTGGGACTGGGTGAGGGTAAACCCAGAAATAATAATTGGTTCGGGGCCCGGGCCTAGGAGTACCTAAGAGTTTAGGTAGGAGCGTTGTAGGTTGTTGAGGAGTTATTATCTTACTAACGGCGAGTGTATTTTGATCAAAGCTAATCTGCATCGGTATCATGCGGTTTCACTCACCTAGCCCTTCTTGCTCCCACGTTGCACAGTGTTTCCTGCGTCCCCCACGGACTTCGATCTTAGCGCCGTTAGGCCTTTCATTTTAGGTTTTGCTTTGAACAGCAGTTTTGCAACCACTCATGGTAAGAATTAGCTTGTTTTGTTTCCTAGTGGTGTTGGTTACTGACAAATGCAGGGACTGTTAGCTCTCTTAGCTGGAACACAGTGTTTGAATAATTAGAGCAAGTGACGATGTTAGATGTTGGGGTTCTACAGGAAAGTAGCACAGCTCATCCACCCAATGCATGCAACAAGGGTGTGTAAAGCCTGATCGCCAAAACAAACCATACTATTCATTTTTAAATAGAATTAAAATTGTGTCAATGCTGTTAAAAAAAAACAGCGCAGACCCCTTTTCCCCCCAAATCTCTGTCTTTTGTAGGCAATAGAAATTAAAACTGGGATTTGAAAAATTAAAACCCCTCAGCTCACTGCCTGTAATGGGGGATGCCCCTCACTGGCTGTAATGGAGGATGCCCCTCACTGGCTGTAATGGGGGATGCCCCTAACTGGCTGTAATCAGTGATGCCCTTCACTGGCTGTAATGGGGGATGCCCCTCACTGGCTGTAATGGAGGGATGCCCCTCACTGGATGTAATGGAGGGATGCCCCTCACTGGCTGTAATGGAGGGATGCCCCTCACTGGCTGTAATGGGGGATGCCCCTCACTGGCTGTAATGGAGGATGCCCCTCACTGGCTATAATGGAGGGATGCCACTCACTGTCTGTTATGGGGGATGTTGCTTACTGGCTGTTATAAGGAATGCCGCTCACTGTCTGTAATGTGGTGATCCTGCACACACTCTGTAATTGGGTGATTGGGAGGATATATATATATATATATATATATGAACAGTCAAAGCCTCTATCTGCAAACTCATTGGCCATCTCTAGTGTTGGGCAAACACAGAGAAGTTCAGGTTTGGCAGGTTCTTTGAACAAAAATTCGGTTTGGGTACTCAAACTTAACCGAACCTGGACCCCACTGAAATCAATTGGGGTCTGAACTTGAGGGCACAAAATGGCTTTAAAATGGGGGTAGTATGGGGTAGAGGGCTGGCACCCCCCATAATCCTATAACAGGCTGCATGGCAGTATCCCCCCATCACCCCATAGCAGACTGTGTGACAGAATGCCCTCATCACGCCATAACAGACTATGTGACAGAATCCCCCATCACCCCATAGCAGACTGTATGACAGACCCCCCCCACCATCCAATAGCAGACTGCGTGACAGAATGCCCCCATCACGCCATAACAGACTATGTAACAGAGCTCTTCATCACCCCATAGCAGACTGTGGTTTGGGTTTGCCCAGCACTAGCCATTTCATTTGCTATATTTATAAATCGTCATTTCTCGTTATCTGCCAAAGGTGAATACATTTACTATATGTTGGCATTTGTTTTGTAGCTGGATGAAAGCTGTGAAATAGAAGTCTTGCCTTTGGCTTCCCGACAGACACTGTGCTGCACCATGTCATTGCATAGGCTGCAATAACCCCAGGGCGAAAATGCACAAGAGATTTGAGGAGCAGTGCGCAGTATTTGAACAGTGGCCGGTGAAGCAGTATGTTCCTTCATTCAGGGATGGCTAAGGTGGGGAAAATAGGCCAGGAATACAGCAGGATGTCAGCATTTGGAATGCTGGGGGGAGAGATTATCTGAGAGGAACGTTAAAAAAGGTCTGATGTTCCTCTTTAAGGTCCAGAGGTCCAAATTGTTTGATTAGCTACACCTAGTCACTGTGCCCTGCCCGATGAAAAAAATATAATCAATGTATCTCTTCCAAATTAGGACATGGGTGTTCTAAAAAAAATGTCATCAACAGATTAGCATATGCTGGAGCTAAATTAGAGCCCATTGCTGTACCCTGTTACTGCAAATAGCACTTATTGTTAAAGTAAAATCAATCCCTATTCAATACTAAAAGAAGCAATATTTGGCATTAAATCCCTCAGATTCATCCATGGTGTCTAGGACATTTTATCTTTTTTGTTACAATGATTTTATCTTTTTTGTTACAATGATTTACCAATTGTATAATTACTTTTTATATCCCTATTTACACCCCCTATATTCCACCACTTTTTGCAAGCTCCCTGTATCTAGGCCCTCAAGTGGACTGATCCAGCTACAGGTGCAAAAAGAAAAGAAGGGAAAAAATTATATATATGAAATAATATATATATATATATATATATATATATGTAGAATAACAGCTACCCACCTGTATCAGTCCTTTGTCTCCCTCCACCCAAAACCGCATCCCAAAGCTCTAAGTATTCCTTTTCTAACAATATTCCAGTAGATGGTATCCAACTTTGATTTACTCAGCGAGATCAGAAGTACTCTTGCCACCTCCCCCAGGTCACAGCATAGCTCTCCACCTGATCTTCCTTCAGAACTGAAATCTCCTCTAGTTCGGCGGTGCAAGCAATCTGCTGGATCAGCTCCAGCCTATTAGCAATTTCCTTAGTACACCACTTCTGCGCCAGTAATAATTTTGTGGTACTTAAGATCTGCTTTAGCAAGGTATAGTCCTATTGTTCCATACCCTTGGTGGCTTGAATACGAAGCAGGTCCAAATGTCCAGCTGGAACTTTATTTTAAATATATCCCTCAGCAATCATTCTACGTCCCCCAATAACCTCTTTACAGCCCCATTGGATACATTCAAATGTACACCGCTGCTGCTTGCATCTCCAGCACTCCGAATATTTTCACCGCCACTGGAGTCCCATACCATTGCAATATTATTTTGTAGTTCAATACCCTCAGCCTGAGATTGTTTGGGCATTTAAGTGTCTGCCGCCAGACCTTTTGGTACACTTCACTGGGGATTGTCTCCTCTAGTAGGTTTACCCAATGTGGTCTCTAGGACTTGATTACATTAATGCCATCCCTATGGGGAGTGGACCTATGAAGACTTTTAACATCCATGCTGCAAAGGCCACAGTGTCTAGTAAAAAAGGGCGAGAAGTCACTACCTTCAGTTGCAAGATATGATCTATGAAATTGGCCAGGGATTAACAAAACTGAATGGTGGTTTTTTTGTGTCCTCATGAACCTTGAATTGGATATGGAAAGGGAGAGTTAATGGCCTATCCCAATTAAAAAGTCACATAATTTCTTGTGGATCATTAGGTAGCTTAATATAAACAATTGTGCCACTCAATTGAGATTGTATGACTTCTTAGTAATAAGACTGATCCAAGATCACAGTAGCTCTACTCTTGTCAGTAGGCTTCATGTCTATACTAATATAATTACTAAGTGGCAGAGTGTTCAGTTTGAGAACAAATACTTGAAGGTTTCAATCGTATGGTGAGTGTGGGGGGTGTTGCCACTTATTCAGTTGGCGACATATGGACAAGTCTTTCCCTGATGGGGCCTGAGGATTTGGCATACTGTGTTTACACACCTCTGTAGAGAACCTGGTGTTTAAACATACATCCCATATGTTATCCATATACTTATGACAATGCACATTATTTAACAAGCACAGTTATTATTTCTTCTTAATAAAATAATGCACATTTTGTAAAACTTTTAGATTTGCTTAGAAAGAATTAGAGAAAAGCCAGCTCTCTAGCAGCTATAGATTAACAAGAGGAAATTAATCTGTCATTTTGCTGGAGCCAAGACCAATGTGAATATCCTTATGTGATTATCACAATAAATACCTCTTTTGTTTTCTCTAATTGCCAGTTTGAATGTATGAAACTTGTCAATGGGATTAAGGCTAATAGATGTTTGGTCACGCAGAACATGCAGGGGAGGAATCTGATACACACGGAGAAAGAAAAAACTGCACTTAATGAGCTTTGCAAATGTTTGCCATATTTTTAATGAACCCTGGGGCTGTCATTTAGAAATGCTTAGCAACTGCCTTTCCATCCTTGAAAAAAGCAACTGAAGGACATTAACTCTATATAAACCATAAACCCTGGCAATGCTATAAATTGCTTAGAGAGGATTTTTGTCAGACCTCACTCTTACTCCGTACTGACACCCTTCAGTCATATAAAACAGCAGTTCCTTATAATAAAGCACACACAATATCATTGTATATAATATCAATCTGAAATTACCATATATATCTTAGTTTTCACAAAAAATCATCCTAACTGCATCTACTGCATGTTATGAGCCTTTAAACATCCAAGATGGTGGCCCGTGGAGCATCAGGCAGCCTGCAAACAGGAATTGTCTTCTGACTATGCCGCTCTGCATTCTGGGATTGTTGTCCCTTCCCTGACCCTAGCTCTGCTCTGTCTGTGCAAAGCACAGCTATACCCCCACCCCCCTGCACTTTATCCCACTCTCCTCCACTCAGTTTGTGATGTTTCTGAGTCAAGATGGCGGCACCCATATCCTAGAGTCCAGAACAGACTTGCAGTCCGGCGGGGGAAAGAATAATAAGTAAGTGACTAAAAACTTGAAATAAATTCATTTTAGACGCGGGGGAATAGTTTTTTAAGGGTTTGTGCTTTTTATTAAATCATGCTGAAGGTCTGGTTTAACCATACTTCTGCAGATGTGTGTGACCAAGCCTCTGTTTTTAACTAGATTTAGAGACCGATTTTAGGTTTGTCTGCAAGCTAACAGGGTTGAGTGCTGTGACTCCTTTAAGACTTTTGTATCCAAATTGCCCTGCTGACTTGCACCTCCCAGGTTAGTTATAAAATGGTCTGAGCGGCTGCCACCCCTGTTTTGTACATTGCCAATAGCAACCAATTACAGGTAGCGAAAACTGCTTTCATAAAACACACATTTACTAACAGGAAAAGATGAATAAATACTAGATCAGCTCAAAAATTGTACACTTTCAAAAATTCCATTGAAAGCAAACTTACCCTTTAAGTCTTCCACTTGTTTGCAATGCTTCAGTCTTATCTTCCACCAGTGGAAGAGTTGAATTTTAAAGCTCTGGGGTGCATGGTTTAGAGAACAGACAAGTAAGTATAGAAAAATCCTTTTGTTTGACTATCCTGGGTGTTGGTCCTTTCCCTGGGGGTACCCCGATCGGGGGTGCCCACTGTGTCAATCCCGCCAGATCGCCCAATCGAACTCACCTCATCCCGGTCCTACAGCGCATGCGCGGCTGCTCGTCCAATCATCGCACTCAGAGCCGCTGACGTCATGCTATCTAAGACGGCGTCTAAGGCCAGCGGCTCCGAGCGCGCTGGTGGCCACATTCCCCGCTTCCCTCTAACAGGGAGCGTGCCCATGCCAGCCATTTACATATGGCTGGCATGGGCACGCGCCCTGAAAAAGGGATAGTGGGATGCGCCCGCGGTTCGCGCATGCACCGTTGGACCGGTAAGCAAGGTAAGTATATGGGGCGACCTGGGGATTTCACGCAGCGGAGCATCCCAATTTTGGATGCCCCAGGAGGTGGGAATCGATCGGCCACTGGCGCTCGGTTTTGGTCCACTTTAACGTCATCCTTCTGAGCAGCAGTCCAACTCCAGACCAAATGTAGTAAGACATGCATAGCAGTTTAGTATCTCTGGGAAACAACTCAAAACTACAGAACATGGAAAAATTTGGAAACAACTCAAAACTACTGTACATGGAAAAGGATTCTTTCTTAAAAGAGAAGATATCAGCACTTTCTATAAACAGATTTAATAAATGGGGGAATAGAACATTTCTAACATGGTCTCCCTAAAATGGCTTGCTGTCCTATTACTAGGTTGTAGGCAACAAAGCTCCCAGTTACACCCAAACCAGGTCAAAATCCATGATGAGTTAATTTTAGTCAGCTCTGTTGGCCATACACCCCCTCAAACTGGGTGTAGAAATTGAATGTAGACTGGATGCACAAAGAGATGAAGTGTGGACACAGGAACATAGCTAAAGGCATACACATAGCTGGATGCAGTAACACGGGTAAAGCTTGGTTGGATGTAGAGAGATAACTAGACAAGAAGACAACATATGCAGAAAGACTGTGGTACAATCAAGGTGCTCTAGCTTTGTTTCAATGTGTTTATCCATGGCCAATGAGATCTATCCCATAAACTTAGAATCTGCAATGCTTTTTTTGTGCATTATTTTGTAATAGGTCAGTTAATTACTGCTTATATTGACAAAAAATCCCAAGTATGGTATGATAAAGACGTTGATTATAGGAGCAGTCAAAGCAGAATAAATTTGTGATCTAAATATATTTAAACTGTTTTACAGTTCCTGGGTAAATGTGATTAGTTGGCCAATAAAATATATCATTTTGTACATTCTCCTCGAATATCTTTTATCATTGCGGTAATAATTTAAAGGATAAAAATATAAGTGTAATCCTCCACACATAAAACATACTTTTTTTTCCCTTTGGACTATTTTACATTACAGGACTGTACAAATCAGTCAGATTAATGCTGCTGCATTGGTCAGCATATGAAATAACATGTCAGCAGAGGACGTGATGTACAATGTATCATTGCAACTTACAGTTCATAGGACTCTAACATCTGTTGCCATAGCTACTGGGTTACACAGATATTGAAAAAACTGATTTCACCCTTGGTGTTTTTTTTCAAGTGTATTTTTACACACACACACATTTATACACACGTAATATTTTTCACTTTTGATTCTATGCTATCATTTAGTAATTCAATAAATTAGTATTATATGCACTTAAAAGACTCTTATGATACATATTCTTAAATTAATTGAATGAAGGTGGCTCCAATGCCCAGATTTGCTGTGTGTTATTTTTCCAAAGTTTAAGCTAAATATATTGTGGCTTTCACACTTTGTTGACAACTATTATTCTTGTTTTTTAAAATTGATATATATATCCGTGCGTCTTATGAAGCAAATAATTAAAAACAAATTTACAGCTTCTGCAATTTCACAACACCAAACCCTATAAAACTAGCACCAAATCTTTATTATTACATATTTTACAAATATATAAAGGCAGTACATATCAGTCCTTACCATCAGAAGCTGCCCACGGTACCGAGACAAATAAGCAATGAAATATAGCACTTAATATAAATAAATAAAGAGACAAACAGCAAAATGACCATACCATTAGGAATATGTCGAACCTTCCACCCCACTTCTAAAGCATGTGCCATAAAAAAGTATATCTCACCAGAGAATGTTACTAACCATTAATCAAAAGTATACACAAAATAAACCCTCAAATGTATATATCCACGCCCATAATAAACAGTACTGACCAGGGCAAGCTGGACCCCACATGTTACACAGCTTCCAATTGGAAAACACCAATTCTCTAGTAGAAATGGTAAATTGATTACACAATACAAGTTAATACAAGTTAATTTTGTCTAGTCAGTGCCAAAGCAAAATTGTTATATTCATCACTTTGGTATATTTAAAAGCTTCCCCCAGGGGGCCTCCTATCCCCCAGGGGTCTTCAGAAGGGCAGTGTACACCCATTCTCTAACTTACGAACTGGCTTCTGACAGCTTTTATACTGGCGAGTGAGCTGAAGTCAGCTCATACTGCTGGTATAAAAGCCTCCTCCCTGTGGATATAAATAATCCAAATAAGGCACAAAATACATACCCAAAAAATAATGTGTGCATTGTATAGTATAGCATTGCCACTGAAGCGAGGGACAGATAGAGAAGGAGAGAGCCTGTGACAGTGACAGAGAAAGACAGGGACAGTTTAAAGTGTTTGTTTTAGCTTCCAAGCCTATTTAGTGTTAATAACACACCTGCCTATTTAGCTTTTTCTTTTTCTGGTGTCATTCTTTAAAAAGCGTGCTAGCATTATTATTTCAAGACTACCTGTCTATTAACTGGTTGTATTTTGTGATCAACGTCACTTTACCACAATCAAAGGAGCCAACCTCTGTTTGTGAGGAGGGGGCATCCCAAACACTAGCATAAATATTTCAAGAGTACCTGTCTACTAACTGGTTGCATTTTGTAATCAACGTCACTTTACCACAATCAAAGGAGCCAACCTTTGTATGTCAGGAGGGGGCATCCCAAACACTAGCATAAATATTTCAAGACTACCTGTCTATTAACTGGTTGCATTTTCTAATCAACGTCACTTTAGCACTATAAAAGCAGCAACCTCTGTATGTGAGGAGGGGGCATCCCAAACACTAGCATAAATATTTCAAGACTACCTGGCTATTAACTGGTTGCATTTTGTAATCAACGTCACTTTACCACAATCAAAGGAGCCAACCTCTGTATGTGAGGAGGGGGCATCCAAAACACTACCATAAATATTTCAAGACTACCTGTCTACTAACTGGTTGCATTTTGTAATCAACGTCACTATACCACAATCAAAGGAGCCAACCTCTGTATGTCAGGAGGGGGCATCCCAAACTACCTGTCTACTAACTGGTTGGATTTTGTAATCGAAGTCACTTTTTAAGCCAACTTCGCCGGGGGGGGGGGCATCCCAAATACTAGCACGTGTCTTTTAAGAGTACCTGCCTACTAACCTTTTGCCTTTTGTATAAAAAAGTCTGGTTTACAAGTTTAAAGCACCCAGTGCCTTTCACTGGGGCCATTGTCAGTGCTAGCACTTATCTTTTAAGAGTACCTGCCTACTAACCTTTTGCCTTTTGTATAAAAAAGTCTGGTTTACAAGTTTAAAGCACCCATTGCCTTTCACTGGGGCCATTGTCAGTGCTAGCACTTATCTTTTAAGAGTACCTGCCTACTAACCTTTTGCCTTTTGTATAAAAAAGTCTGGTTTACAAGTTTAAAGCACCCATTGCCTTTAAATGGGGGCTATTGTCAGTGCTACCACTTATCTTTTAAGAGTACCTGCATACTATCCTTTTGCCTTTTGTATAAAAAAGTCTGGTTTGCAAGTTTAAAGAACCCATTGCCTTTCACTGGGGGCCATTGTCAGTGCTACCACTTATCTTTTAAGAGTACCTGCCTACTATCCTTTTGCCATTTGTAAAAAAAAGTCTGGTTTACAAGTTTAAAGCACCCATTGCCTTTCACCGGGGGGCCATTGTCAGTGCTACCACTTATCTTTTTAGAGTACCTGCCTACTAACCTTTTGCCTTTTGTGTAAAAAAGTCTGGTTTACAAGTTTAAAGCACACCCATTGCCTTTCACCAGGGGCCATTGTCAGTGCTACCACTTATCTTTTAAGTGTACCTGCCTACTAACCTTTTGCCTTTTGTATAAAATAATCTGGTTTTAAAGTTTAAAGCACCCATTGCCTTTCATCGGGGGAGGGCGGGGCGTCCCGAATACTAGCACTTAGCTTTTAAGAGTAGCTGCCTACTATCCTTTTGTATAAAAAAGTCTGGTTTGCAAGTTTAAAGCACCCATTGCCTTTCACCGGGGGCCATTGTCAGTGCTACCACTTATCTTTTAAGTGTACCTGCCTACTAACCTTTTGCCTTTTGTATAAAAAAGTCTGGTTTGCAAGTTTAAAGCACCCATTGCCTTTCACTGGGGGCCATTGTCAGTGCTACCACTTATCTTTTAAGAGTACCTGCCTACTACCCTTTGGCCTTTTGTATAAAAAAATCTGGTTTTAAAGTTTAAAGCACCCATTGCCTTTCACCGGGGGGGGGGGGGGGCATCCCGAATACTAGCACTTAGCTTTTAATAGTACCTGCATCTTTACCTTTTTTACATTTTGAACAAAAAACAAGTTTTAAAACTGCCTGTGGTGCATTTAACTCAGCGGCATCCTGTGTAAGACCATCTGACTATCAGTGTCTTTTTGCATTAGCTTTTAGCTACAGTGTCTGCCTATTTTGATCTAACTTTTCTACATGCCTGCTGTTACAAAAATACTGTTCTAGGTGTAGTTTAGTATATTGTTTTCCCCTCCTAAACGCAGTAAAAATGTCAGGCAGAGATGTGCCAGGATGTGCACCGAGGAGAGGCCTAGATTCATCAGGCAGAGGTCGCAGCAGACTAGGGGCAAGTGGCAGCAGGAGTTGCGGTGAGAGGCCTGATCTCCCGGTATCTGCAATCGGTCGTGTCTCGACCAGCAACGCATCTGCCGACATCGATTGGTTAACGCAGACATCGACCTCATCACAAGTGACACCCCCAGTCAACAGTCCGTAGGTTCCTCGGACACAACCCTGAGTTGGCATGGCCCGGGAGCAGCCCCTGTCCTTCCACTGCCTCTGTCCTATGCCCCCCTCCAGCCGCCGTATCTTATGCTTTGGCTTCAGCTCCACTATTCAGTGAGGACGATGTGTTAGAGGAAAGTCAGCAGCTACTGCCCAGCCAAGAAATGGAGGAGACATCCGCCGCTTCATCTGCTAGGCAGACAAACACTGAGGAGGAGAGTGGCATGGGAGGTGGTGTGGTGAGCGTTCCGTCTCCTGCAGCACACGCTCTTGTGGAAAACGAGGAGGACATCAGTGATGTGCAGACACAACTCGATGATGATGATGAAGCCGATCGCACCGGGACGGGGAGTCCGGTGCAGAAGGGGCTTCATCATCATCAGGAGAAGAGGGTCCCAGGTTGCCCCAGAGTCAGCAGCTGAGGCAGCAGGTGGCAGTAGGGTTGGCAGCAGCATGGTGGCAGAATTGGGATGTCTGGAGCCACACGTGACCGGGGGCGGGGTAGACCACCTGCTGTGCGGCAGGCTGCCTTCCCGGGAGGTAGTGGAGCAGGGGTTCCTGGAGTTGGCAGTAGTAGCAGTGAATTAGTGCGGACTGTTGGAGGGAAAATTAGCTACTCGACAGTGTGGCACGTTTTCATCAAGCATCCGCAGGGGGGTAACCTGGCCACATGCAAGATGTGTAGACAGAAGGTCTGGCCAGGGCCCCAATGTTGGTACCACGGCCCTGCGACAACACATGCAGCGTCACCATAAAGCGGCCTGAAAGAACCGAGGCTCCGAAGTGGTGATCCAGCCTGCTGCGTCAGCCAGTGCCACGCCGCTTTCAATTTCACCCAACCAAGGCTCCAGCACCTCAGCCGAAAGTAGCTGTGCATCATACCCATCCTCTGCTGCTCCAGATGCTCCTGCTCCTCCTACTAAAAGTCACTCATTCCACCAGCAATCCATCAGGGAAGCCATGTCCAAGAGACAACAGTATGCGCCCACTCATCCTACGGCACAGAAGCTAAGTGTGCTCCTGTCCAAGTTGCTGGTGCTGCAGTCCCTCCCTTTTACGGCGGTGGACTCTGCACCTTTCAGAGAGCTGATGGCTTGTGCCGAGCCGAGGTGGAGAGTCCCAAGCCGTCATTTCTTTGCAAAGAAGGCAGTACCAGCCCTGCACAAATTTGTTGAGCAGAAGGTGGGCCAGTCCTTAAGCCTGTCGGTGTGCACCAAAGTGCACGGCAGCTGTAACTCTGGTCAGGGACAATACATGTCCTTTACGGCCCACTGGGTGAATGTGGTTCCTGCACAGCAACTTGGACAGGTCACACCGATTCGGCCTCCACGCTCCCAGGCCGTTTTGCCTGTCACAGTGTGCGACTCCGCCTCCTCATCCTCCGCTGTCTCCTCAGCCTCCACTGTACGGTCAATTCTCAATGCCCCTTCAGCCTACCATGTGTGCAGGGCACCGCAGTGTCACGCTGTGCTTCACATGGTTTGCCTTGGCGAACGGAGTCACACAGGGGAGGAGCTTCTGAAATTAATTCATCAAGAAATCAAAACATGGCTTACTAAGCGAAAATTGGAAATGGGAACCATGGTGACTGACAATGGGAGTAACATCTTGTCTGCGCTGCAACAAGGAAGCCTGAGCCATGTGCCCTGTATGGCACACGTGTTCAACCTAGTTGTCAAGCATTTTCTGAAGTCTTCCCCCCTATCTGCGAGACAGGAAACTTTGTATGCACTTCAAGCCACTCCTACACCGCCAAGCACACCCTTCTTGAGCTACAGCATCAGAACAGTATCCCCCAACATAGTCTGATTTGCGATGTTTCCACCCGTTGGAATTCCACCCTAAATATGTTAGATCGACTATACGAACAGAGAAAAGCCATCAATGATTTCTTGATGATCCAAGCAGATAGGGGGACTCCCCTGTGTAACTTTAATGTGAACCAGTGGCAGCTCATACGTGACACCTGCCGTTTGCTCAGGCCCTTTGAGGAAGCCACTTTATTTGTCAGTCGCCAGGATTTCGGCATGAACAACGTGATTCCGCTGCTTAATGTAATACAACACATGTTGGAAACAATGGCTGGTCAGGGCACTGGAGACATGGCGCACACATTTCATACATAAACCCGTGGGAGCTGAGGAGGAGGAGGAAGAGGAGGAGGAGCTGCACCGTGAAGCAGTTTAGTTTTGGCGAAATGGGCGGTTTATCTAGTCATCTGACAGGAGAGGAGGAGCAGGAGCAGCCAGTGGAGCTAGAGGGTTGTGAGGAAGGCGAGACAGAGGACTCAGACACACCGTGGCAGTATGCAGTGGAAATGGAGACAGGTAGTCCCTCCGAGTCATTTGCACAAATGGCAGGAAGCATGCTCATGTGCTTGCATAGTGACCGCAGAATTGTCTCCATTTTTCTGCGGGATGACTTCTGGCTCTCCACCTTATTGGACCCTCACTACCGGCACAAAATGGGGGCATTTTTTACACCCGCTGAGAGGGAGGACAAACTGACCTTCTACAAAGATATTCTACGTAGTCAGTTGGCTGATGCCTATCTGCGCCATGGTCCATACTCTCGCAGGTCTGACTCGGGGGGACCTCTGTGCTCACCTTCCACTGCCATGGCTGCTGGGGGGGGGTGGCAGGAGCAGCAGCTCCATCAGCAGCAGCCTCAGTCTTCAGTCGCTAATGAGTTGCTTTCTGCACCCGCATAGTGAGGTTACTCATGAGCAGCAGGAAGACCTGGAGCAGGGCCTGAACCAGCAGGTCGTGTCATACCTTGAAATGACCATGCCAACGGACCTAGAGGATCCGCTGGACTTCTGAGCAGCCAAACTTGACTTGTGGCCGCAACTGGCAGAGTTTGCCCTGGGAAAGCTGTCCTGCCCGGCCAGCAGTGTGCCATCTGATCGGGTCTTTAGTGCTGCGGGGGCCATAGTAGCGCTAAGGAGAACTCGTCTGTCCATGAAAAATGTGGAGAGAATCACCTTTGTGAAGATGAATCAGGCATGTATCAGCCAAGATTTCCACCCACCAATAGCTGATACATGCGAGTAGCTGATGCATGGTAGCTCCTTCTGCTGCTGCCAACTCCTGGGTGTGTCTTTCAGGCAATATATGAGCTCCCTATGCTGCTGCCAACTCCAATGTGTTTTTCAGGCAATATATGGGCTCTCTATGCTGCTGCCAAGTCCAGAGTGTGTCTTTCAGGCAATATATGGGCTCCTAATGCTGCTGCTGCTGCCAACTCCTGGATGTGTCTTTTAGGCAATATATGAGCTCCCTATGCTGCTGCCAACTCCTGGGTGTGTCTTTCAGGCAATATATGAGCTCCCTATGCTACTGGCAACTCTTGGGTGTGTTTTTCAGGCAATATATGGGCTCCTAATGCTGCTGCCAACTCCAGAGTGTGTCTTTCAGGCAATATATGGGCTCCAAATGCTGCTGCCAACCCCAATGTGTTTTTCAGTCAATATACGGGCTCCCTATGCTGCTGCTGTCAACTCCTGGGTGTGTCTTTCAGGCAATATATGAGCTCCTAATGCTGTTGCTGCTGCCAACTCCTGGGTGTGTCTTTCAGTCAATATATGAGCTCCTTCTGCTGCTGTCAACTCCTGGGTGTGTCTTTCTGGCAATATATGAGCTGCCTATGCTGCTGCCAACTCCAATGTGTTTTTCAGGCAATATATGGGCTCCCTATGCTGCTGCCAACTCCTGGATGTGTCTTTCAGGCAATATATGAGCTCCTAATGCTGCTGCTGCAAACTCCTGGGTGTGTCTTTCAGGCAATATATGGGCTCCGTCTGCTGCTGCCAACTCCTGGGTGTGTCTTTCAGGCGATATATGGGCTCCTAATGCTGCTGCCAACTCCAATGTGTTTTTCAGGCAATATATGGGCTAGCTGTGCTGCTGCCAACTCCTGGGTGTGTCTTTCAGGCAATATAGGAGCTCCCTATGCTGCTGCTGCTGCCAACTCCTGGGTGTGTCTTTCAGGCAATATATGGGCTCCCTATGCTGCTGCCAACTCCTGGGTGTGTCTTTCAGGCAATATATGAGCTCCCTATGCTGCTGCCAACTCCAATGTGTTTTTCAGGCAATATATGGGCTCCCTTTGCTGCTGCCAAGTTTAGAGTGTGTCTTTCAGGCAATATATGGGCCCCTAATGCTGCTGCTGCTGCCAACTCCTGGGTGTGTCTTTCAGGCAATATATGGGCTCCCTATGCTGCTGCCAACTCCTGGGTGTGTCTTTCAGGCAATATATGAGCTCCCTATGCTGCTGCCAATTCCAATGTGTTTTTCAGGCAATATATGGGCTCCCTATGCGGCTGCCAACTCCTGGGTGTGTCTTTCAGGCAATATAGGAGCTCCTTATGCTGCTGCCAACTCCAATGTGTTTTTCAGGCAATATATGGGCTCCCTATGCTGCTGCCAACTCCTGGGTGTGTCTTTCAGGCAATATATGAGCTCCCTATGCTGCTGCCAATTCCAATGTGTTTTTCAGGCAATATATGGGCTCCCTATGCGGCTGCCAACTCCTGGGTGTGTCTTTCAGGCAATATATGAGCTCCTTCTGCTGCTGCCAACTCCAATGTGTTCTTCAGGCAATATATGGGCTCCTAATACTGCTGCCAAATCCAGAGTGTGTTTTTCAGGCAATATATGGACTCCCTATGCGGCTGCCAAGTACAGAGTGTGTCTTTCAGGCAATATGTGGGTTCCTAATGCTGCTGCTGCTGCCAACTCCTGGGTGTGTCTTTCAGGCAATATATAAGCTCCCTATGCTGCTGCCAACTCTTGGGTGTGTCTTTCAGGCAATATATGAGCTCCCTATGCTGCTGCCAACTCCTGGGTGTGACTTTCAGGCAATATATGGGCTCCTAATGCTGCTGCCAACTCCTGGGTGTGTTTTCAGGCAATATATGAGCTCCCTATGCTGCTGCCAACTCCTGGGTGTGTCTTTCAGGCAATATATGAGCTCCCTATGCTGCTGCCAACTCCAATGTGTTTTCAGGCAATATATGGGCTCCCTATGCTGCTGCCAACTCCTGGGTGTGTCTTTCAGGCAATATATGAGCTCCTTCTGCTGCTGCCAACTCCAATGTGTTCTTCAGGCAATATATGGGCTCCTAATACTGCTGCCAAATCCAGAGTGTGTTTTTCAGGCAATATATGGACTCCCTATGCGGCTGCCAAGTACAGAGTGTGTCTTTCAGGCAATATGTGGGTTCCTAATGCTGCTGCTGCTGCCAACTCCTGGGTGTGTCTTTCAGGCAATATATAAGCTCCCTATGCTGCTGCCAACTCTTGGGTGTGTCTTTCAGGCAATATATGAGCTCCCTATGCTGCTGCCAACTCCTGGGTGTGACTTTCAGGCAATATATGGGCTCCTAATGCTGCTGCCAACTCCTGGGTGTGTCTTTCAGGCAATATATGGGCTCCCTATGCTGCTGCCAAGTCCAGGGTGTGTTTTCAGGCAATATATCAGTAGTCCTCAAACTTCCTCCTCAAGGGCCGAGACAGGCCAGGTTTTGCAGCTCTCCACGCTACTCCACAGGTGAATTAACTGGTGCTCAGACAGAGCTATAGCCCTAATTATTACATCTGTGCATCAGCATAGAGAGCTGCAAAACCTGGCCTGTCTCGGCCCTCGAGGAGGAAGTTTGAGGACTACTGCAATATATGGTCTCCTAATGCTGCTGCCAACTCCAGTGTCTCTTTCAGGCAATTTATGGGCTCCTAATGCTGCTGCCAACTCCAATGTGTTTTTCAGGCAATATATGGGCTCCCTATGCTGCTGCCAAGTCCAGAGTGTGTCTTTCAGGCAATATATGGGCTCCTAATGCTGCTGCCAACTCCAGGGTGTGTTTTCAGGCAATATATCAGTAGTCCTCAAACTTCCTCCTCAAGGGCCGAGACAGGCCAGGTTTTGCAGCTCTCCACGCTACTCCACAGGTGAATTAACTGGTGCTCAGACAGAGCTATAGCCCTAATTGTTACATCTGTGCATCAGCATAGAGAGCTGCAAAACCTGGCCTGTCTCGGCCCTTGAGGAGGAAGTTTGAGGACTACTGCAATATATGGTCTCCTAATGCTGCTGCCAACTCCAGTGTCTCTTTCAGGCAATTTATGGGCTCCTAATGCTGCTGCCAACTCCAATGTGTTTTTCAGGCAATATATGGGCTCCCTATGCTGCTGCCAAGTCCAGAGTGTGTCTTTCAGGCAATATATGGGCTCCCTATGCTGCTGCCAAGTCCAGGGTGTGTTTTCAGGCAATATATCAGTAGTCCTCAAACTTCCTCCTCAAGGGCCGAGACAGGCCAGGTTTTGCAGCTCTCCACGCTACTCCACAGGTGAATTAACTGGTGCTCAGACAGAGCTATAGCCCTAATTATTACATCTGTGCATCAGCATAGAGAGCTGCAAAACCTGGCCTGTCTCGGTCCTTGAGGAGGAAGTTTGAGGACTACTGCAATATATGGTCTCCTAATGCTGCTGCCAACTCCAGTGTCTCTTTCAGGCAAGTTATGGGCTCCTAATGCTGCTGCCAACTCCAATGTGTCTTTCAGGCAATATATGGGCTCCTAATTCTGCTGCCAACTCCTGGGTGTGTCTTTCAGGCAATATATGGGCTTTCTATGCTGCTGCAAACTCTTGGGTGTGTCTTTCAGGCAATATATGAGCTCCCTATGCTGCTGCCAAGTCCAGAGTGTGTCTTTCAGGCAATATATGGGTTCTCTATGCTGCTGCCAAGTCCAGAGTGTGTTTTTCAGGCAATATATGGGCTCCCTATGCTGCTGCCAAGTCCAGAGTGTGTCTTTCAGGCAATATATGGGCTCCTAATGCTGCTGCCAACTCCTGGGTGTGTCTTTCAGGCAATATATGGGCTTCCTATGCTGCTGCCAACTCCTGGGTGTGTCTTTCAGGCAATATATGAGCTCCTTCTGCTGCTGCCAACTCCAATGTGTTCTTCAGGCAATATATGGGCTCCTAATACTGCTACCAAATCCAGAGTGTGTTTTTCAGGCAATATATGGACTCCCTATGCAGCTGCCAAGTACAGAGTGTGTCTTTCAGGCAATATGTGGGTTCCTAATGCTGCTGCTGCTGCCAACTCCTGGGTGTGTCTTTCAAGCAATATATAAGCTCCCTATGCTGCTGCCAACTCCTGGGTGTGCCTTTCAGGCAATATATGGGCTCCTAATGCTGCTGCCAACTCCTGGGTGTGTCTTTCAGGCAAGATATGGGCTCCCTATGCTGCTGCCAAGTCCAGGGTGTGTTTTCAGGCAATATATCAGTAGTCCTCAAACTTCCTCCTCAAGGGCCGAGACAGGCCAGGTTTTGCAGCTCTCCACGCTACTCCACAGGTGAATTAACTGGTGCTCAGACAGAGCTATAGCCCTAATTATTACATCTGTGTATCAGCATAGAGAGCTGCAAAACCTGGCCTGTCTCGGCCCTTGAGGAGGAAGTTTGAGGACTACTGCAAGATATGGTCTCCTAATGCTGCTGCCAACTCCAGTGTCTCTTTCAGGCAATTTATGGGCTCCTAATGCTGCTGCCAACTCCAATGTGTTTTTCAGGCAATATATGGGCTCCCTATGCTGCTGCCAAGTCCAGAGTGTGTCTTTCAGGCAATATATGGGCTCCTAATGCTGCTGCCAACTCCTGGGTGTGTCTTTCAGGCAATATATGGGCTTCCTATGCTGCTGCAAACTCTTGGGTGTGTCTTTCAGGCAATATATGAGCTCCCTATGCTGCTGCCAAGTCCAGAGTGTGTCTTTCAGGCAATATATGGGTTCTCTATGCTGATGCCAAGTCCAGAGTGTGTCTTTCAGGCAATATAGGGGCTCCTAATGCTGCTGCCAACTCCAGTGTCTCTTTCAGTCAATATATGGGCTCCCTATGCTGCTTCCATCTCCTGGGTGTGTCTTTCAAGCAATATATGAGCTCCTAATGCTGCTGCCAACTCCAATGTGTCTTTCAGGCAATATATGAGCTCCCTATGCTGCTGCCAACTCCAAGGTGTGTCTTTCAGGCAATAGATGAGCTCCTTCTGCTGCTACCAACTCCTAGGTGTGTCTTTCAGTCAATATATGGGCTCCCTATGCTGCTGCCAACTCCTGGGTGTGTTTTTCAGTCAATATATGAGCTCCCTATGCTGCTTCCAACTCCTGGGTGTGCCTTTCAGGCAATATATGGGCTCCTAATGCTGCTGCTAACTCCTGGGTGTGTCTTTCAGGCAATATATGGGCTCTCTATGCTGCTGCCAACTCCTGGGTGTGTCTTCAGGCAATATATGGTCTCCTAATGCTGCTGCCAACTCCAGTGTCTCTTTCAGGCAATATATGGGCTCCTAATGCTGCTGCCAACTCCAATGTGTTTTTCAGGCAATATATGGGCTCCCTATGCTGCTGCCAACTCCTGGGTGTGTCTTTCAGGCAATATATGGGCTTCCTATGCTGCTGCCAACTCTTGGGTGTGTCTTTCAGGCAATATATGAGCTCCCTATGCTGCTGCCAAGTCCAGAGTGTGTCTTTCAGGCAATATATGGGCTCTCCATGCTGCTGCCAAGTCCAGAGTGTGTCTTTCAGGCAATATAGGGGCTCCTAATGCTGCTGCCAACTCCAGTGTCTCTTTCAGTCAATATATGGGCTCCCTATGCTGCTGCCAACTCCTGGGTGTGTCTTTCAGGCAATATATGAGCTCCCTATGCTGCTGCCAACTCCAAGGTGTGTCTTTCAGGCAATAGATGAGCTCCTTCTGCTGCTACCAACTCCTGGGTGTTTTCAGTCAATATATGGGCTCCCTATGCTGCTGCCAACTCCTGGGTGTGTCTTTCAGGCAATATATGGGATCCCTATGCTGCTGCCAACTCCAGGATGTGTCTTTCAAGCAATATATGAGCTCCTAATGCTGCTGCCAACCCCTGGGTGTGTCTTCCAGGTAATATATGGGCTCCCTATGCTGCTGCCAACTCCATTGTGTTTTTTAGGCAATATATGATCTCCCTATGCTGCTGCCAACCCCTTGGTATGTCTTTAAGGCAATATATGGGCTCATCATGCTGATGCCACCTCAAGGCTCTGTAATTGTGCTGCTCTGCTACAGCGAATCTAATTGCGACACCTCTGATCTGCATGTCATACTTCTATACAATATTATTTCACTATGCATGTTAAAGCCAAGCAAAACGTTCTGCAACCCTATTGAGGCTCTCAGATTCGTCGCGAATAAAATCGTCCGAATTTAATTTTTCAAAAGTTCGCTCATCTCTAATTATATACACTGAAAGTGCTAGGGATTAACCCAGCATTGCTTTAAAATGGTGTTGTTGTTCTTTCTTTGCATGGTACCTATTTTGGGACCAAATCTGGGGGCCCAAATGGTTTTGCAAGTACTATACTATAACATGGTAACTGAAGGGTGATTTATGGTATTCCACTCTAAAGATACCAACGCCATTCTGTTGATTTGATTATATGCAACTAAAGAAACATGTCTAAGTGCTGATCCACAATGTTGCTGAAATAATGAATATATATATAGTTTTTTTTCACCATGATTTTAACCGGAAAATGAAATCTTTGTAACGTACATTTTGTATGACTCTCTAGTACACATTTTGCAGATGAGCATATAGTATGCAGTTTTACTTTCTTTTGAAGAGAGGCTAATGTCCCAACAGTTAAAATCATATTTCAGGCAAAGGAAATTGTTACATCATTGCATCGGGCTACATTTGGCACAGTCCCAAACGGTTTTCCATTTTTAAAATTGACGACATATCAGAGTTTACAGGTTCACCTTATTTCTCCTCTCTTGAAGCAAGTGGGCATGGCCAATGTCTCTGTAATACTGCATACCGGGTTTCCCCAAAACTAAGACAGGTTTTATATTAATTTTTGCTCCAAAAATAGGTGCAAAAAGGGGTGTTTTATAGCCTGGGCAGCTTGGGTAGAGTACATGCCCAGAGTCATCTGGCAGAGGGGGGATTCAGCGATGTGTCCGGCATGGCGGCAGGCTGGAGTAGAGACAGCAAGATTAGACATTTCACTTCCAACAGACAAGCACACCTGTGTTACTTGATGTGTCCTCACCCTCCTTTACAGTCGGTCCCATCCCTCTGCTGAAGCTTGACACCTGGATTATGATTGTAACTGGGGCTGATTTTCGGGGTAGGACTTATATTTTACGCATTAGCAAAAATGCTGAAAAATCTTACTAGGGCTAATTTTCAGGGAAACTAGATAATAATCAGCATAGTAATGGACGGGACCTTTAAGATTCCCCGAACATGCTTCACATGGCTGTGCTTCCCTCTCCCCCTGTTTCTAGGCAACATTAAAACCTAGACCAGCACCGCACATGCAAATGAGGGCACCTCCAAATGCACATGCACGCATTCCCAAATGTGTAATTCAAGCACTCCCAAAGTACATGTGTACACTCCCAAGCATGCACATACGCATTCCCAAAGTGCATTTAAGCACTCCCCAAAATACATGAACACTCCTAAGCGTGCATGTGCGCATTCCCAAAGTGCATTTGCGTAAAATGCATACACGCAATCCCAATGCTCACATTTCCAAGTGTGCATGTGCACACTCCCAAACATGCATTCACACACAATCCCAAAGTGCATGAGCACACTCCCAAATGCGCATGGACACACACTTCCAAGTGCACACTTCATGAGCCCACTACACTCCCAAACACACGTGCGCGCACTCTCTCTCAGTACGTGGTAGCTGATTCAGTGGGCAGGATGTCAAGCAAGTACATAGGTGGTGGCATGGGTGCACTCTGAAGCCTGCATGCACACATTCCCAAATGTGCACGCTCCTAAATTGCATGTGTACACACCCAAATGCGCAAACTCCTGGATTAGTAGGTAGGTAGCTGATTCAGTGGGCAGGTAGATGAGCAAGCAAATAGATGGGTGAGTGGTTAAGTAGGTGGGCAGGTAGGTAGGTGGATTGATGTTCAAGTAGTTAGGTGGATAAATAAGTGGTCAAGTAAGCTGGTGAGTGGGTATGTAGGTGGGTGGGTGGCTAAGTAGGTGGCTTGGTGGGTGGGTGGGTGGGTAGGCACTCAAGGTGGATTGGGCAGTTGTTGGCAACCCCCAGCACTTCCAGCAGTGGAAAGTGGAGTTGCCTGCAGTCTCCCCCCCACCTTTCCTGGGGGGGGGGGGGGGGGAGACTGCAGGCAACAGGGTTCAGTCTGTGGCGGTGCCGCTGCTTTCACTCCCGGCATTGGCTGGAGCGAGTAGAGGAAGGGGGAGCATCTTCTTTCACTCCCCCCCACTAAGCGGAGCGCATGACGTGCCCCAGCCAGCTGATGGGGCATCTCACGCAAGGCGTCCCCTCTGGCGCCGTCACGTGTCCTAAAGTGGGCGCCATTTTGGCAGAGACCTGGCACAAGCAGCAACTCAGAAAGGGGACAAACAATTAGATATCGAAATATAAAAATTACACATGGTAGTGAGGTATATCATAAATTCAAAATGATTCCCCACCAGCCAAATATAATCATATGCTTTATAGGCAGCAAATTGGCTACCTGGTGTAGACATTTTAGTGAGGACCTATGGTGATAAGCAGATAAAGCCAAACAGGATACAAAGGGCACCAGGAGGATATAACATCCCACACATATCACACAAAATAGTGGATATGTTTAGGTACTCTGAATGGCCACATATAAAGAAATATGTCAATATGTTGGAGTAACATAAGATTAACAGACTTATTTTGTATATATAGAAGTACTGTGTATATGTATGGCTAAAATAGCCTTCAGTGCCCGCTTGTATCAGATCCCCTACCACAACGGCCTCCCGAGGAAATGTACTATTGCTTAATACATAGTGTAGTAATAATAGCACTAATAATAATAATAATATTAGCATTCAAAGAAAAAGAAAGTGTTTTTTTAAGAGCAGGTTGAATAACACATCATTCTTCTTTATAGCAAAAGTATACAGTGTTTTCCCAAGCTTTAAAAGTCAAAACTGCAATCATCATGAAAATTATAAAGTATGCTTGCTGTACTTACTAGTCATTGAATGGTATCCATTGTGAAAATATATATATAGATCCAGGACCATGTTTATGCTTTATTGGCTACATTTTCAAACCTTGGTACGCACATCAGTAGAAGTCAAGAATCTGGCTGGGAATAAAGATGAGACAACTACTAAACGCCAAAAGTATATTACCATCATGTACCCTAAATATAATATAATAGTTTATATTTTTCTCTGTTTGTATCATGCAATTCTTTCGATTCTGTTTGTGAACCCTTTTAGCGAAGTTAAGGTGAGCCCCAGAATCAATAACAAACATATTTAAAAATGATTGGTTGTGAAGCAGTGGCCATTAGAAGACAAGTCCTTATGCAGCTTCAGGTTTTAGTAGAGGGGGAAATAACTGATTAAAAACTTCAGCTGTATTTCTATGTAAGCTTTCTGTAAAGGAATGGTCCTTAAGCAGGTCTTCATATGTCAGACAAACACAAGGCTATTTTTTAAGCCCTCAAGTTCTATTTCACTGCTAAAACAGACATGGATCATGCTAAAGCTCTGGTGAAGCAAGTTTACCTTTGGTTGGGCTTATTGTGGTGTGAACTGAAGCAAACATTTAAGTAAGCTTTTTTACTTCAATACATTCAAAAATTCTGTAAAACTTTTCTATTCAATTTTTTCCCAAAATACCTACTTATGTGACCAGGCATTCTTCCATTTTTCCAATGGTGTAAGGATAGTTTTTTTGTAAGTTTGGAAAAAACAGCATTCCATGGGCTATGCTAAAGAATTTGCCAAATTGTTCTGCATAGCCCATAGGGTGCTGTTGTTTCTAAACTTTAAACAATCTATATATTTCCCTCATCCTGTACATACAGATTGCCCACATTAAAAATCCTCCTACCTGCATCTACTTCATTTTCTAAACCTTTAAACATCCAAGATGGTGGCCCATGCAGGTCTTCTTATGCTCTGGGATTGCTGTCCTTTTCCTGACCCCAACTCTGCTCTGTCGGAGCACAGCTATAACCCAGCCCTTGCAGTTTTCCCCTTCTTCTCAGTATGAGATACTTCTGAGGCAAGATGGCTCCACCCGTATCCTAGAGTCCTGAACAGAGTTGCAGCCCAAGTTGCAGCCCAGGTTTGGGCTTTTCAAATTTCAAACTTCAAATTCTAAATAAAACAATGAAACATATTTACAGTAACATTGAGCTAAAAAACACAGACATTCTAAATTATATTACAAATAAAATTCTGTATGATCCAGATTAAGCCCTTCATATTTTAGTAGAAGGAGAAATAACAATGATGATACCTTAAACTGTATTTAGATTTAAAGGGAATGCCCAATTTTTGAAAATGCATTTAGGACCTCACAAGCTCTGAATTGTGTGCCAAAACAATGTTCTCAAGGAAAATCAAGAATAGCGAAGTGAGTCCTGTACACACAGAACACTGGGATGCTCCCGGGCATGTGTGTCTCTCTTCTTGGTGCCCAGATCGCTTCCATAAAACACATTTTCTAAAATAAAAATAATAAAAAAAAGCAAATTGAGGACAAAATATACACTTTAAAATTTTGCAAAATCAGCATACTGTTTCCTATGTTCTTATATTTCTATGGCTCTATTTTGCTAAAGTGGAAGTGGCTTTCCTGGCCTTGTGTAAAGCCCTTTAGCATAGCTGCTTACTACAAATCCCAGAATCCTTCCCCAGACAAGGGTGAGCTCCCTTCCCCCCACAAAGCAGAACTTGAAAAATAATCAGGCAGAGATGGCCCTAGATGCCAACGCTGCCAGTAACCCTTTAGCTACTGAAACACAAGAATATTTTGAAGTGGCTGAATAAGTGGAACGTGGAGACAGGGGGGGAGGGGTATTAAACCTGCAAGCTCAGGAATGTGGAACATTTCAATGATTAGCAAGCCAGAATCAGAAAACACTGTTGCGAATATAAAATATTGTTCCTAGAGAAAACTGTATATTTTTAAAACACTGTTGCAAACAAATAAAAAATGAGGTCATCATTTTGGCAACAAAATTGGACATTTTTAAAAATGCTATTGAAAGTGGAATTTCTTTAAAATACCCATGCCAAACGTAAGGGATAATGCCAGTATTTTTCCGGTAACCTATATACAAATTTTAGTTATGAATGAGATTGTGGCATGGGTGATGGGTGCGGGTCAGTGTCATGGCATCTAGTAGGTGAGTGTTGATGGTGGAAGCATAGTGGGCTTAGTTGAGGTGTTTGTTTCAGTGTTAGGTAAGTGATGATTGTCAGTGGCTCAGGACAATTTTCTACATGTTCCCCCTCTTTTTGCGACGGTGGCTAACCACAGCCTCAATTTTGCTGGGGAAACTACTTTAACAGTATTTATTGGTAGTTAAAGAGGAAATCAGGATGCCCCCTGCCCATAGAGAAAAACACCCATTTTGTTAAAGTTTAAATGAATATGTTGGTTAACTGTAAAGCTGGCAAATCACACCACAGCACAACTATTGCCAAAAAACATAATATTTAATAGATAGAAAGATATGGAACAAAACGTATACACCATGCATTTACACCAAGTCTGCAAAAATACTAAAAAGCAATTGCTAGAGCTAAAAGCAGGGGCACCCGCCAGGTACTACCTGGACTCCACACACCCCTCCACACTTCAACCATACATACTGGCCGGCCAACCTTAATAAGAGGGATAATATCCACAACGGGTTAGCAGCTAGTGTCCCGAGTTTTGCAGTAGCAGAGATGCTTTTATAAAGACCAGCCAATGAGAATAAATCAACCTTTGCGGCTGCACAATGTCACAAATAGATAACCAACATGGTATAAGCTCATTCCCAGTTCGCTCAGGAATCTTACCGCCGCCTGTGTGAAAGTCTGCAACCGTGATGGCAAGTAAGCACCTCTCCACTTCAGCGGTATACCGCTGCATGTGGTAACCGTGCACGCTGAAGCGGAAGTGGAGAGGCGCCGCGTTACTTGCCATCACGGTTGCAGACTTTCACACAGGCGGTGGTATGATTCCTGAGCGACGGTAGAGTGACAGCGGCAGCGGACAGCCTCCGAGCTTGGCTGTTGACCTGAAGTGCACCTCCCAGGTTAGTTATAAAATGGTCTGAGCGGCTGCCACCCCTCCTTTGTTTCGTTTACATTTTTTACCCATTTATATTTAAATGAATATGTCACCAGAAGGGTTCAAGGTTTCAGATAGAGGCTTGAGTACATGCAGCAACAAGTAGCACCCCATGGGAATAAATAGGCTACTTTTTCTAGGGATGGGGCATCATTTGAAAAAAACTTAAATTCTTGGATGTTTATTTTATTAAAGGGTCACATTTGGTGAGGGGAGTGAATGTGAATTTTGGAAAAATATATTTGTTTAAACAGTAAATGGTCATTTAGGGTGGGAGGTCGTGTATTTGTGTATCAAACACAAATGAGCCTTTTTTTTCTTTTATGAGACTCCTTACCAGTTCCAGTTAGACAGTTAGTTGTTATCGTTGTTGTTATCCATTTTACAAAACATGGACATTGGTCCTCTGCCTCAATCGAGCGCTGTAAAGGCTGCAAACCTTACCGGACAACTTGCTCCCTCTGGGAAATGCAGCCCCATTATTGGCCATCTATCACATCTCCCATGCTCAGGCTTCGGCTTTGGCAGCCGCCGGCCAATCGGGAGGCTGCATTTCCCTGAGAGAGGGGGTTGTCGATCGAGGGGCGGGGACCCCAGCAATTGGGGTGCCCCCAGCAACGGACTAACACCCATGTTTTGTAAAATTGGTGCTGGTCCAGTCTAAAGTTCTTACTTTTGATAGTATCATTAAAAAATGTATATTAACATATTTATCGGATAATAACAGTGCAATGATTCATTAATTTAAAAACCTGCTCTGAAGGAAATAACATGTCATTGTTTGATTTGAATCAATGCACAATTTTCATGCCTAATTAAAGAAATGATCCATGTTTCAGAAAGTATTTTATAATGATATCGGAAACTAACTGTGCGGGAGGAAAACATTTTCAGGGAAGCGTTTTTACTTGTCTTAAATTATCTTGGAATTATTTATGCTAATGTAGTGAGACTATTGTCCTTTCGGCAAAAGGCTCTGAATAGAGTGACCGTGCATGTGCCGTTGGACCAGGGAAAGATGATTAATCACCGGCTCCTTGCATGGCTTCAAACAGTGGGGCATCCAAATTCGAGATGCCCTGGAGAAAAGTCTGAGGCTGACCCTGAAATCTTTTAGATTCCAGGCCAGCCGCTGGGGGGTTTTGTTCCACTTTAAGACATGATTACCAAGTTTCAGTATACATGCCTAACTGAAAGAAGGCATCAAAAAGAAGGTCCCCCAGCCTTCTATCCTGGCAGAGCAATAGTAGGCTGTAGGGGAGGAAGCTTTTTATACCCGAGAGGGGTGGCTCTGGGATTTTTTTTCTCTTTGTGACTAGGGGCCTTATTCATGAAGGGACAGCGTCAGATAGTGCCTTGTAAACTACAGGTAGCGACAGGTGAACGCCGGACATGGCACGCAATTACACATTTATCAAGAGGAATATGATGTGAGTCGGTCGCACTGACCACTAGCTACCATTCACTCCCATACAACGCTGTACTGCTCATATAGCGACTCCCCACAATGTATTCAACAATGCTGCACCTACTGTACATAGGTGCTAGTACCCTACCAAGCAGAGCCCTGAGATGCCACTGAGCCCTGGGTTACCATCCCCTATGTCTGGTGCACCAGGCTGGTAGCCAGGAGGGCAGTGGGGCTACACTTTTTATTTTAATTAAAATAGTAAAAAAATGCTTACTTGTCTTTCGCATTAAAAAAAAAATGCCTGAAATTCCTGGTATGTCTTTGTTCATTAAATAAAACTTGCGGGAATGTGATTCGTATTATGCCCCAGTCAAATGTAAAAAGCATGTTAAAAAAATAATAAAAACAAGTATCAAAATATTGCTTAATCATGCACATATTTCTCTTATATTTTATAATATAAGGAAAACAATGCATGAGAAAAATGTATTGATTTTATTGATTTTCCTGTTAAATCAACATACACATACACATTTTTTCAATGGCCTTTGACTCATCAAGCTCCACAAATAGACATCAAAGAAAAAACATATACAGTTGTATTAATATGGTATCATACACCTGTACAAGTTCAGGTGCCCCAAAGCAGCCAGTGTTTTTTCATTTCTTCACTAAAGGATTTGCCCAATATAAATTAAAATACTAACAGGATACAGTCTGATCTTCTATTGTCAGCCATATGGCTCCCTGGCTATGCATCTGCACCATCAGGTGCTCTCCAGTGATTATTTATTCAATCAAACAGAGCTCAACATGAAACTAGGGATGGGGTGTGGCAAGATATGCGTACAGTGTGTCTATGGTAAAGCAGAGAGTAGCAACCCCCTCCTACCGCAGTGCTGACAGGCTGGAGAGTTACCTGGTTCCTACAGGGAACTAAACCAACTGCCAATGGAAGTCTGCTTTTAAAGATAGAGTCTCTAGGATGGATGTGGTCACCAGTAATGTTACCATGCTCTAGTTATTGGCCTGTGTTCAAAAAGATAGGGAATAAATTCCAGTTCCAAGGATGAGTGTGGTCACCAGCAATATTAAATGTATTCATTGGGTTGTATGTATTGTGTTAATGTAGATCATGTTTGTACTTACTGCAAAACTTTTCTTATTATAAGTTTTGCCATAAACAACACAGAGTTGTTGACAGAGATAAAAGAGGTTGCAACTGAAAAGATAATTAGGATCTTTAGAGAGTGTCAAGAGTCAATAAGCTCGGCACTGTCAGCAGTAAAGACTTTTACAGACTATAATTATATAGCTTAGAGGTGTACAGATTTTTTTTAGCTAGTTTGTATTTTGCATCCTCCTGACACAAGGAAAACAGCCTAACACATTTCATGCGAAAGATGGCATGAATATTAAATTCTTCCTTGTGTCACTGTATGTCTGATCTTGTAAAATATGTAAAAAAACAAACATGATATTAATGCATATCAGCATTTTCCTCTACAGAAAGATGACTGTACATTTTGTATTTTTTTAAATTTATTTTATTTTATATCGAATGAGCTATATTAGGTTATGTAGAATGATGGATTATTGAAAGTGGACCAATTAGCAGTTGCCGGTCCCAGGAGTCTCGGACGATCATCTGGTCCCAGCTATCTGGATTTGGCATGCACCGCTGTGTAACAACCCACGATCGCCTGAAAAACTCACCTTTCTGGAGGTCCCATGGCACACACGGCCCCATCCCTGGTATCTTGTAGCTGAGGCACACGCTCTGTGCCAGGCCATTCAGGTAGGCAGGGGGTGGGAGCATACCAGAGAATTCAGGAGCCTGGGCATTGGGCTGCTCCAGCTGAGGTTTTTCAAAGAGCAAAGCACCCCAAAGCAGCAGCAGTGAAAGCAGAAAGCACTGGAGGGTGATTAGTGGTAGTGGTAGTGGAGAAGGTATCAAGGACCTTGAGAATGAGCAGCAACATCAGAGAAGTTAGCAAGTACTCGAGGATGATTGGTGGCAGAAGAGGAGGAAGGACTGAAGAGCAATCAGTAGAGGATCCATCTCTCGGGGATGGAACTGAACAATGGCATGTGACTAGACACATCACTAAGGGGCCTCCTGAGTCTAGTTTGCCCACATGGACCTGGAACTGGCCCTGGTTGGTTAGCTGAGCAAATTATTTTAGTTTATTGCCCTAATCTATCTCCGATCCTGAGGGAAGGGTAGGAGGTGGGTGTGTGTGTGTGTGTGTGGGGGGGGGGGGCGAGGTTAGTCATCCCTAACAGCTGTTTAAGTTAAGTTAAAATCAGGACTTTAAAATGATTGCTGTACCTGTACCAATGTGTATACAGTGAGGCTGGTGTGGCAAAACACATTGTGAGGAAGCGCTAGTAGACATATGAAAGGTAACCCTGTACCAAGATGCATGTGTCCAGACAGTCGGCTTAAATGTATGGGAGTCTTGACACCAATGATAGATGTATTAGGGTTAGGTAAGGTTATTTCAAACAAGATGAGGATGAGAAGGAAGGTAGCATTTTTGTACCATTACAAGGTGCAATTAAAGGCTGGTTCAGGGCCTGCATGAAGAATAGTGTAACTGTACACCTGTCAGGGGCACTCAAACAACAACAAAAAAATAATAAACTATAAATATAAATATAATGCTTTTCAGTGCCCGGTTGGTAGTGCAAGCAATAGCCCTGGTAATGGTCCGCCCTTCCCCTTAGTACACTACTCATCCATACCTCATGGCTACAATGCAGAACAAGCAGATACATTAACAGTACCACGACAAAACATTTAGAGCAACATTATAGCCAAATTGCTGTTTTAGATTGGCTGCTTACCAAGGACGAATGGCAAGTAAGCTTAATGTACAGACGCAATAAGATCAACACAATGCAGAGCAGAAGGGCAAAATAACAAATACTATTTCACAGTTATAGATATTATAGATACAATGCCTAAAGGCCTCCCTATATGTAAAATATTATTTTATATTGTATATATAAATCATAAAATTCCTCATGCGACAGAAAACAGCAGGTAAATTATTCTAAATGTAACATCTGTATGGAGGAGGCCAAGGTGCCACTAATATTTGTTTACACTTGGTGCGGCATAAAAAAACCTTATTTGCTTGCTTAAGGGAAAATCTACCTTCAAGTTGACATCTCTAGCTGACCTTAGATGTGACTAACTGCTAACTTAAAGCTGAGGCAAAGGAATGTTTATCTGCTGATGTAAGTGATATAAGCAGCTCCTATAGTACTCTACACCATTAACACATTCCTGTCTGTATTACACTACACCCTTAACCCCTCCTATAATCCTCTACACCATTAATCCTGTCCTGCCTATAATACTCTACCACCAAGGGCTCCCAACATTTAGTCTATCAGCGGTGACAGAGCTTGTCACCCCTGATTTCCTATACCTTCTATTAAAATAAAAAAAACAAGCCTGGCTGGATATTTCTTGATGCCGTGTGTATAAGTGACTTCTCCTCCTCATCCTTTATATGGATTTTTATCATTGGGCCATTTTTCACAATAGTTCTCCTTTAAAGGGATCCTATACCCAGAAAGAAAGATGATGTCATCACCTTCTATCCCCCAGCCCAATGCCCCAAAACAGCCTGTGTTTTTTTTTTTTTACTAAAGCCTTTGTCCAATATTAGATGTAGTATACTAGATGTAGTTTGCCATATTGTTTCCTGGTTGAGCAGCCCTGACCTTGATGCTTTTCAGCAATGATACATTCAGTTTAAAGTAAACACTCAGAATTAGGGATCAGCCTTATCAGTTATAATAAATACAAGAAAGCCATACTGCCATTATTTTACAGTTTATTATTATTATTATTGTTTATTTATATAGCTTCATCATCTTCCATAGCGCTTTACAAAGTAGCAATTACAGACAGGGTAGAAACATACGGTACATATACTATTTCAAATGCAGTTTTACAGAGTTGACAATGGATATTCTGAGTACAAGATACAATAGGGGAGAGAGCCCTGCCCTTGCGAGCTTACAGTCTAAAGGAAGAGGGGTGAAGACGAGGGGGAAGGATCACAAACAGTCAGTATTGAGCTTTGTGGCATATGCCCTTTAGAAGATTGGTTAGGCCAGATTATATACTTGTCTGAATAAGTGAGTTTTTAGGGCGCCTTTGAAGGTTTTGAGGGTTGTGGAGTGGCGGATTGGGTGGGGAAGGGCATTCCAGAAGATTGAAGTTGCACGTGAGAAGTCCTGGAGGCGGGCGTGAGAGGAGGTGACCAGGGTGGAGGACAGGAGAAGGTCTGCAGCAGAGCGGAGGCTGCGTCTAGGTTGATATTGTTGGATTAGAGATGAGATGTAGGGAGGGGCCTGTTTGGAGAGAGCTTTGTATGCGAAAGAGTTTTGAACAGTATTCGCTGTGGGACTGGCAGCCAGTGTAGGGATTGGCAGAGAGGAGCAGAACTGGAGGAGCGAGATGAGAGATAGATGAGGCGAGCAGCAGAGTTCAGGATAGATTGGAGGGGTGCCAGTCTGTTAGTTGGTAAGCCACAAAGAAGGATGTTGCAGTAATCCAGACGGGATATGACCAGGGCATGCACTAGCATTTTAGTTTAATTTGTAGCTTAACAGTTTAACTTGTAGCTTGAGTTAATTAGCATATGGCTGCCATTCAGGCAGCAGACTGCATCTGGTTTGTGTTTTTAGGAATATTGGGCAAGGGCTTCAAAGGCTGTTTGGGGCATTAGATTGCGGAAATTAGATTCTGGGTATAGGTGCACTTTTTGGAGCTAATCAGGTTTGGGTAAAGTATAGATGGCAACAGATCAAGTTTGACATACAGATCATTCTGCAACCCTGCTGAGTTCTTTGTGATTAGACCTCAAATATCACCTGAAGTACTTGTAACATGGTTGGGAACCCCAATTGTTGCCTATATATAATCTATACCTTTAACCCCTTCCTGATTTTAGTACTCTACATCCTTACACCTTCTCCGTTTATAAAATGTTACACTTTCAGCACCTTTCTTTCTATCCCTGTCCTCTGAACTTTTAATCCATTCCGGTCTATATCAGTGGCTGACAAATCAGAAAGCATATGACAGACTCAGAGATGTCATTCTGCAGGGTGATTTTTCTCCAGGCCTACTTTTACCACTGACCATTTACCTTAACACACCTGGGCTCAGCCTAATAACTGGGTTAAACATGAGTTCTAATTATCTGAGTCCAGGAGTGTTGAGATAAATTGTGATTGTGAAGTGCAGGACTAGGGAAAAGTCACCCTGCAGGTATGGGTTGTCGGGGAATCTCAGCAGAGAAATCCCTCACTATATGAATGACCAGTATTTGAGAGCTGACACAGAGACAGACGCAGATATACAGCAAACAGAATCTAATGATGGTAACACTGCGAACAGGAATACACAACACAAAGAGCAACAACAGAAGAAAACAGGCTGCTACTACTACTACAGAGAGATGGATCAACAGATAACACAGTTGAGGGGCCAGGCAGGGAAGGGTTATATACTTAAGGTGCAGATGCCAGAGGTGAAGGGATCCAGTCCAAAAGTCCAAAACAGATACTGACTCCAGAATTCTTAGGCTGTAGCAAAAGTCCTGATCCACCAGCTTCAAGGGCGGACCAGCTTATAAAAGGGAAGTCCAGTAGAACATGTGCTGGCAAATCACCAGCACCTCTGCAGCAGAGGGCCACCTGCTGGTGCAGCAACATATAGAAGAGGAAAAGCCAGGAAATTGCCAGCCAAGGCTAACACAGGGCAGGAGCAGGCTACCATATTGTGAAGGCACCCCAAATCTTACATGGGTCTGGTTTACATCCCTGCAGACTGCAGTCAACAGTGCTGGAAATGTAAACGCACACACGTGAGCATAGCTGATTTATGCCCCCTCGGTGTTGCTGCACTCAGCGGGGCCGCCGGAGATTAGTTTAAAGGGACAATGAGCCCAAAGATTACTGTGGACAAGGCGCCCTAAAGGTTTAGTCCGGGCAATCAGCCCATATGTTGTTCAGTTACCAATGAGCCCAGTTCCCCTCTGTCCAATCCCGTCCTTTCCTGTCCTATAAAGGTTCCCCCCCCACTCTCTCATTGCCCGTGATAGCGCATAGCTGGGTGCTATTGTTCCTGAGACTTCTGTTTGATATCGTTGCTGACCTACCATGCCTGACCATTCCATTAACGCTGACTGAACCGACCCCTGACTGGATCCCTACTACGAACCCATTTCATCCCAGGAGTGTTGAGATAAATTGTGATTGTGCAGTGCAGGACTAGGGAAAAGTCACCCTGCAGGTATGGGTTGTCGGGGAATCTCAGCAGAGAAATCCCTCACTATATGAATGACCAGTATTTGAGAGCTGACACAGAGACAGACGCAGATATACAGCAAACAGAATCTAATGAAGGTAACACTGCGAACAGGAATACACAACACAAAGAGCAACAACAGAAGAAAACAGGCTGCTACTACTACTACAGAGAGATGGATCAACAGATAACACAGTTGAGGGGCCAGGCAGGGAAGGGTTATATACTTAAGGTGCAGATGCCAGAGGTGAAGGGATCCAGTCCAAAAGTCCAAAACAGATACTGACTCCAGAATTCTTAGGCTGTAGCAAAAGTCCTGATCCACCAGCTTCAAGGGCAGACCAGCTTATAAAAGGGAAGTCCAGTAGAACATGTGCTGGCAAATCACCAGCACCTCTGCAGCAGAGGGCCACCTGCTGGTGCAGCAACATATAGAAGAGGAAAAGCCAGGAAATTGCCAGCCAAGGCTAACACAGGGCAGGAGCAGGCTACCATATTGTGAAGGCACCCCAAATCTTACATGGGTCTGGTTTACATCCCTGCAGACTGCAGTCAACAGTGCTGGAAATGTAAACGCACACACGTGAGCATAGCTGATTTATGCCCCCTCGGTGTTGCTGCACTCAGCGGGGCCGCCGGAGATTAGTTTAAAGGGACAATGAGCCCAAAGATTACTGTGGACAAGGCGCCCTAAAGGTTTAGTCCGGGCAATCAGCCCATATGTTGTTCAGTTACCAATGAGCCCAGTTCCCCTCTGTCCAATCCCGTCCTTTCCTGTCCTATAAAGGTTCCCCCCCCACTCTCTCATTGCCCGTGATAGCGCATAGCTGGGTGCTATTGTTCCTGAGACTTCTGTTTGATATCGTTGCCGACCTACCATGCCTGACCATTCCATTAACGCTGACTGAACCGACCCCTGACTGGATCCCTACTACGAACCCATTTCATCCCTTGTACTACGAACGCTCTGATTACCTGGTTTGAACCCTTGGCTTGACCTTTGACCCTTCCCTTGTCTCTTGCTTGGAGCTGCTAGTTGTGAGGACTATTTACCTGTGTTTAACGCCCAGTCTTGCCTTCAGTTCATCCGTCTTCACCCCTGTGAGTTTACAAGCTATCAAGTCCTGGGGGCAACCGGAGACATTTAAAGCATCCTGGAAAAAGGGGCCTTGACTATAGGTGAAGCTAGTTACGGAGATCGGGGGTTGGGACCTCACCAAGAAGACGGATGTCCCGGGGTTTGATACAGCGCCAGTTAAGATGATGGTGCTAAATAAATAAACTATAATAATAACTTTTTAATTTGGAGGCAAGTTTTGCATGTCGAGCTCACCCTTGAAAAATCATAAATAATTTTGCATTACAAGTAAAACTGACAGAACTGTGAACATAAACGGGACAGATGCTTTCAAAAGGGCGGGTTTAGATGTCATTGTTGTGGTAGATTAATATGGGAATACATTCATGCAATCTGATACTTTTTGTACAATTACACAGTTATTATGAAATTGCCATACATAATTTAGCAAATCACTCTTGCACACAGTATTCTCACCAGTGCCCTTGAATTGTTTAATTGATGCATCAGGAATGTAAAGTGTCGCAATGACCCACATATAAACGATGATATAAAGTGCTCCGCATTATCTGTTGTGATGATACACTAAATCACTTGATTACTTAACAGTATATGCAGTGTCTTTAGCACTGAGTCATTACGGTTAAGAATTAACTGTCACCTTCTTCTGAGTGTGATAGCTGTCCTTTTCACATTAACTCAAGGTAACAGTTAATTTTCTAATGATCACTCGACATTAAAATGAAAATGGATTTCACAGACTGGAATTAAGTTAAAAATCCTTATTTAAAAATGAACTCTTCAGGGCAGTAGCTTAGCAGGCAAACAGGAATCTCCATATAATGGCCAACAGATGTCACTGTTTGCAGCAAAATATTCCAATTGTTCTGTTATCAGCATATACAGTTTACAGCAGCACAGCAGTAACCTCCCCCCTTACTTCCTTATATCACATATTTTTCTTTTTAAATTTATTCTGTTGAAATGTATAAATGACAAAACCAATAGGCTGCAATACATGTTGTATATTTAATATCGTAATATAAAAAAAAGTGAAGCAGAAGCCTACAATGTAATGTTCTTTACTATTTCATAATATATTTGCTTTTACTATTCAACCTACCATTGTCTATACTTTTAAATAACTAATATAATTCAAAGGCTAATTGCTTACTTACTTGTTTACTAGAGATCAGCGAACCAAACCGGTAGAACCGTGATTCGACCCAAACTTCAGTAAAAGTTCTGTTCACAGTGAACTTGAACCTCCGGTGGTTTGGATTTGCCGAATCTTGGCACTTTGTCACGGCCAGTGCCTACATGTCACCCAAGGAGAGCAGACACAGGGTAACATGGTCACTCACATCATCTGATCACATGCATAGCCCCAGCCAATCAGGAAGCAGTTAAGGCGAGCTGGGAGGTTTCTACAGGATAAGGTCACGTACTGGCGGGCTATCCACCATTTTGGAGTTCACTGCAGAACAGAGAGGATTGCTGTATGGAGCTTTAGCACTTGGACAGAGCTGTTTATAGCTTTTAGGACAGAACTGTTAAGGCAGGAACAGGAAGGACAGGGACAATTTGATATTTTTTGAGGGAAAGACTAGCAGAATAGCAGAGTCAGGACAGCAACACATTCAGTCAGTGTGTTTTTGTTTTCTGAGGGACACAGATAATAGCAGAGTGCTGCAGCATACCATTGCGCCGTGGCTCACAAACCAGAGGCAGCGCCACCGGACAGATGTGCAGTGACTGCGAGGACGCACCCCTTTCCCCCACCTAGGACCGTACTATATACCTGCCTAGGATCCTACACGTGCCTATCAATGACTAAACCCCCCCCTTTCTAACCTGACACATTGTTATCCCTCAGCAAGCATCACATGGCATCAACAGAGGGCAACTCCCTTTCCCTTAACGTCCATCAATTATACCCCTTGCCTCTGCTTATCCCACAGGTGCCTACAATCAGCACCTCTGGACTCCTTACTTTTACTCTTCCATCAATATAGTACACACTATCCAGGTACTTACTCAGTACAAACCTTTACCTATCCCTTGTTGTTTACCCCCACTACAGTAAACCATTCCTTTCCCCTCTAGCTCAGGCACCTGACCCACAGAAGCTACCAGTCCTTACCCTTCAAGTAAGCATTTCTTCCCTGGCTACTGAGCTAACGTAATCAGCGCCTCCTTTTCTCTATGGTTTCTTACCTCATTATCCTCACACCACTAACATTGTCTACATTTCTCCCCTAGATCAATCATATTAGAACCTATTCAGGCCAGCAGAATAAAACTCCAAGTCCTTTGATCCACCACGCTCATTACAGCACAACCCACCATACAATTAAGGGCTTTTCCCATTACTGGCCTAAATCATTATCTATCTTGCTACAACTGGTATGGGTATAATCTTATCCTCAGTGATGTAACTGAGGACCTTTTTTGAATCCACTTGACAACAGATTTACTGTGCTTTCATATGTATACAGCAATGCTTTATGACCCTCACTGGGTATTATCATACTGTATACTATGTGCTTTGCTCTAATTTACCTTTTTCATCTTTTTTTATCCAATACATGTAAGCAAACAGTGAGGCCAGTCTTTATCTCTGAGTATTTGTGAACAATTGTCATTTCCAGGTGCACTGTCCACCTATAACACCCCCTCTTATTTTCACCAACACTCACCTGACCAGACCCCCTATTCATTTGTTCAGACAAGTGTAATCTGCCTGGGAGCTGTGATCTATTGTCTGAAATTTGCTGTGCTGGGCTGTGTCAGTCTGCCATTTAGAGTGTGGGCTTGGCTCTGCTGTCAAAACTCAATTTGAAAGAAAAAGAGCACATTCAATTTTTTTACCATTAAAGGGTTTTGGGGGTACACCTTCTTGTGTAAAGTTAGCAGAGCCGTGACATTCTGTCAATCAGAGTGTGCTGTGCTCTGCTGTGAATATTCCATTTAAAAAATAAAACGCATTCAACCCTTTTCACCAGCAAAGGATTTTGGGGTACCCCTTCTTGTTTAAAGTTAGCTGGGCTGTGCAATTCCCACACATGTGATCTTCTCTCCTCTGATATTCCATTAAAAAAATCACATAATATTGTTGTTACCATTTTAGCTGGCACGTTTTTGTAGGTACACCTTATTTTGCTTGTCCGTGTAATTCTGGCAATTGGGGTGTACACTGCTTTGAATAATTTATGGATTTATGTTTTTTGCTTTTAAATACTAAGTAAATGTCTGGGAAAGGACGGGGTAGAGGAAAATACATCCCCGCAAAACCTTCTGCCACTAAGGATGTTGGTGCCAGTACCAACACTGTGGGCAGCAGCCATGTGCCCATGCCCAGTAAGAGTGTCAGCAGCCATTTGCCCAGATCCAGCCATAGTAGTGGCAACATCCATGTACCCAGATACAGTGCTAGCAGCAGCAGCGGCAGCAATGCATGTGGTAATAGTAGCAGCATCAGCAAGCCAGAGTTGTCCATTTCCTCCAGGTGGTGTGTTATTTAGGACAATAGGGTTGATTCAGAGAGACATAAAAAGACTTTTGTTTTTGTGTCGATCTGTTTTTTTTTTTTTTTTTTTATTTTCCCGCTCGCGTATGAGTGTACGAGTGATTCTAAGCATGCAAGCCTTCAGTAACGTCTTCGTCCGTTCGTACGCCAACGAGAATGTCATTTTTCAGCTTTCGTTTTCCATTTATGTTACTCATTAGGGATGAGCGAATCTATTTGGACGAACCCGAATTCGTTCCGAATTTCATGAAAAATTTTATTCTGAACGAATCCGAATTTCCCCGCGATTCGATCGATCTGAGTTTTCCTTTAAACTCCATTTATTTCAATTACAGGCATTCTAAAATGGTGTCCAGACATATCCCCTGGGGTAAGTTATCATGGGAAGGTCACATGCAGCCTATTAGCAGCCAGGAAGCCCGGTGACGTCACCGTGCTATATAAACGGCGGCCATTTTCCTTTTGCGCATTTCAGCCTTGCATTTCAGAAACAGCGGTGGTTGCTGCAGACAGGGAGAGACTTAGAGATAGGCAGGGACAGTCGTTGAGACCCACAGAGAGGCAGACAGAACCAGGGAAAGATATGGAAAGATAGGGAAAAATCGGGAACAATCGGGAACAATCCAGGCAGGGACTGTGAGAGGGAAAGCTTTTTTTTATTTTCATTTGCCAGATCAGTTTTCAATCGGTGTTCTTTGTGCTGTAAATATTCCTTGCCACTGTGCATCCCATCTTGGCAGTGGCATATTTAACCCTATCTGTTATACACAAGCATTTCTCATAACTGGATTAGTTTTAATTTTTTTTTGTCTGCTGTAAAAACCCCAGGCCACATGGCCATTCCATTTCAGCACATGTGACCCTATCTTTTATACTAAATCAGCTTGTTCAGCCTCAGGTTTATTAAGCTATTGCATTTTGATTTGGTTTTTGTCTGCTTTAAAAACACCAGCCCACATGGGCATCCAAAAACCAGCACATGCGACCCTATCTTTTGCACTAAATCAGCTTGTTCGGCCTCAGCTTTATTAAGCTATTGCATTTTGAATTGGTTTTTGTCTGCTTTAAAAACACCAGCCCACATGGGCATCCCAAACCTGCACATGTGACCCCATCTTTTATACTAAATCAGCTTGTTCACCCTCAGCTTTATTAAGCTATTGCATTTTGAATTGGTTTTTGTCCTTCTGTCAAAACACCAGCCCACATGGGCATCCCAAACCAGCACATGTGACCCTATCTTTTGTACTAAATCAGCTTGTTCAGCCTCAGCTTTACTAAGCTATTGCATTTTGAATTGGTTTTTGTCTGCTTTATAAACACCAGCCCACATGGGCACCCCAAACCAGCACATGCCACCCTATCTTTTATACTAAGTAAGCTTGTTCATCCTCAGCTTTATTAAGCTATTGCATTTTGAATTGGTTTTTGTCTGCTTTAAAAACACCAGCCCACATGGGCATCCCAAACCAGCACATGTGACCCTATCTTTTATACTAAATCAGCTTGTTCAGCCTCAGCTTTATTAAGCTGTTGCATTTTGAATTGGTTTTTGTGCTGCTGTCAAAACACCAGCCCACATGGGCATCCCAAACCAGCACATGTGACCCTATCTTTTATAATAAATCAGCTTGTTCATCCTCAGCTTTATTAAGCTATTGCATTTTAAATTGGTTTTTGTCCTGCTGTCAAAACACCAGGCCGCAGGTTATTCCAAACCACCATGTTGGACCCTATCTGTTATACTAAATAAGCTTGTTGATCCTCAGCTTTATTAAGCTATTGCATTTTGAATTGGTTTTTGTCCTGCTGTCAAAACACCAGGCCGCAGGGTATCCCAAACCAGCACATTGCACCCTATCTGTTATACTAAATAAACTTGTTCAGCCTCAGCTTTATTAAGCTATTGCATTTTGAATTGGTTTTTGTCCTGCTGTCAAAACACCATGCAGCAGGGTATCCCAAACCACCACATTGCACCCTATCTGTTATACTAAATAAGCTTGTTCAGCCTCAGCTTTATTAAGCTATTGCATTTTGAATTGGTTTTTGTCCTGCTATCAAAACACCAGGCCGCAGGGTATCCCATTTTGCCAATTTTCATAGTATCTGGTGCAGAGAAGCAGTTCCTCACTTTATTTAGCTTCAGCTTTTTAAAGTAAACACATTTCTTAAAGTATCTATTGCGCATTTCAAATACATAAAAATGTCAGGCAGACAAGTGCCAGGATGTTCAAAGAGGAGTGGCAGAGGCCAAGATTCAGCAGGCAGAGGTCGCAGCAGACTAGGGGCGAGTGGCAGCAGGAGTCACGGTGAGAGACCTGATCTGCCAGTATCTGCTAGCGGTCGTGTCTCCACCAGTAACGCATCTGCCGTGGTAGATTGGTTAACGCGGTCATCCATATCATCACAAGTCGGAAGTCATTATAGTAAATGCACTACAGTTCGCTTCTCTGGCCAGCAGGGGTCGCTGGTGTATTTCCTGCTGCTGCTCTAACTTCTCCTCTGTGGCCAGCATAGGAAGTGCAGGGAATCCAGATCCTTGTGAGTGAATAGCGACCTGCCCCAGCGCTCCTGTGAGACATGGCTGCTCTCTCACAGCACCATCTGCCAGGAGATTCCCTGGTTCTCCTATAACAGGTGAGCAGTTGGCTGGGTCTTGCTGTTGGTCTGATCGAAACCAGTGCTGGGTTTTTAGAGAAGGGAGAATTGCTGTGGCCACTCTGGCACTGCCAAGACAGATAAGGGCCTTCCTTCTGTCATCCCCCCCCCCTCCCTGTAAGGGGCTCTATCATTCAGCAGGGTCACTGGCTGCTGAGCCACATGCAGCATGGAGGAGAGGGGTGATGGGCTCTGCATAAATAAGGTTATGGCAAATGGTTGATTACCTCAGCCAAACTACACTTGTATATACTCCTCTCTAGTCCAGGCTTGGTCTCTGAGAAGGTGGACAGGAAACTGCAGCACACATTTTAGCAGTTAGTAGGTGTGTGTGCTCTGATATCCAGTCCCCCATCTTGGAGACCATTTACTAGATAAGTATAAGTGCAGGACTTTTAGCTGCATTATGGCATGCTTCACCCCCCGGGGTGCCCTAAAAATGTACCTTTCAACTAGTCCCATGGTGCATGTGCAGTCACTTCCAATCAGCACTGTATGCCATGTATAAGGCTTGATATACAGCTCTGTTTGGACAAAGCGTTGGCATAGTGACACTGGAGGTCCTGTGGTCTGTGGCCTGCTGCGGTCCCAGCCTATCTGAATGTCTGGGCAGGGGAGCACACCTCTGGTGCAAAACATGCTGTGGGTGCGATAGAAAGGTAAGTGTTTGCAGGACAATACCGGGGAGGTTCACACGATGGGGTATTCCGAAAGGGGATGCCTGAGGGTTACTTAAACATTTTTACAAAATGGGCGTTGTTCCTAGGGCAGAGGGCATCTCTTGCCAGTGCCCCCTGCACATTATCCCCAGTGAACCCTCAGAATCTTTTCTTTCGCCTCAGTCCCTCATGAAATCGAGAAATGCGATTGGCCGTCATAGTCATCTGGTTGCCCGATGGCCAGATACCCAAAAGAAGCCAGTGACTGTGGCTGCTAATAACAATGCTCGATTTTGCCAGGGGACCAATAACATGGTTGGTTGTCTTGAATGGAAAAATCCACAGACCTCAGGCAAGCTAGCGAGTGTGGGTACAAAGCAACCCCTAATCCTTGGCACCGCTCCTGCGCCAACTCCAGAGTTTACCAGCCTATTATTTTCAATGGAAACTGGGCTGTACACAGGCCATGCCAACCCGACAGCTGGAACCAGGAAGTGTAACTCCCGCTTTTACCAACCAAGGCTGCAGAAGACTGATAAGCGACACAGGTACAGCTATGAAATAAGTGGGTTGCTGTGTGCCCACTGGCACTAGCTGATCTGAGGTCTGAGGGAATGGTCCCCAAAACCGGACTGTTCCTTTAATAATCAGTTTGGGGATCTGATCCTTTTTTTGGTTTAAATGGAGGCTTTGTGGTGATTTTGGTGATATTTTTCAATGATGGGATCAGTGGCTAATGCTGGGTGTTGTTGCTCTGCAGAAGAAGAGCACAGCTTATCCACTCATATTAGGGGGGGGGCTGTTTTTTAGTTTCTTTGTAGTGTCGAGTTCTGTGATAGTAAAGTGTTATGTATTTATATCTTACTTGCACTATGTATAAACCAAACCCCCCACCACACTCATCACCCTGTAAACTGGTCTCTGGTGTATGTATGTCACCCCCCCAAGTGCCCATTTACATTTACTCCTCCTTATTTCCATATTTCCCCTTTATCTCCCCCTTCTCCTCATAACCCCCTTTCTCTCCTGTATATCTCAATATCCCCCCATTCTCTGCTTCTTCTCCCCGTTCTCCTTTCTCTCTTCTTCCTCTTCAAATTACCTTTTTCTCTCATCCTTCCCTCCATATCCCCTCTTTCTCTTCATATCTCCTCTTTCTCTACCCCTTTTTTCCATATTCCCTCTTTGTCTCCTACTTCTTTCCACATTCCCCCTTGCTCTCCTACATATCTCCATATTCCCTGTTTCTCTCTCCCATCTTCTCATATCTGCCATCTGCCTTCTCCCTCCTTCTCTCCATGTTCTCCCGTGTCTCCTCCTTTTCTCCATGTTACCCCTTTCTCTCCCCTTCTCTCACTCATCCCCCCTGTATCTGCCTTTCTCTCCATATTCCTTCTATCTCTCCTCCTCTCAATATTCCCCCCTTCTCTCCTCATTCCCCCTGTATTCACCTTCTCTCCATATTCCCTCTATCTCTCCTCCTCTCAATATTCCCCTCTTCTCTCCTCATTCCCCCTGTATTCACCTTTCTCTCCATATTCCCTCTATCTCTCCTCCTCTCCATATTCCCTCTATCTCTACTCCTTCTCTCCTCATTCTCTCCATATTCCCACTATCTCTCCTCCTTCTCTCCATATTCCCTCTCTGTCTTCCTTCTCTCCATGTTTCCTTTCTCTGCCTAGTCTCTCCATATTCCCTTTTTCTCTCCTGTATATCTCCATAGTCCCCCTTTCTCTCCCCCTTCTCCCCATATCCGCCTTTCTCTCCATATTCCCTCTTTCTCTCCTCTGTCTCCTCATATTCCCCCTTTCTTTCCTAAGTTTCTCCATATCCTCCTTTCTCTCCTCTCCTTATCCTCCCTTTCTCTTTTTCTTCTCATCATACCCCCCCCCCTTTATTTCCCATCTCTCCATATCCCCCTATTCTAACCTCTTTCTATATTTCCTCTTTCTCTTCGTCATAACTCTATTCCCCCTTTTTCTCCCCTCTGGCTCTTTATCACCCCATTCTCTCCTTTATGTCACAATAATCTCTTTTTTGTTGTTTTTGCCTTTGGTTGTGAGCTAAGAGTTGGGGGCATAGGGGGCTTGTAATGTAGGGTGTGATGATGGGGGCCCCCAAGAAAGAACTGCTCCATACCATGAATGTCCTTAATCTGGGCCTGAACACTGGGTTTTCCTTCCAGGTGGAACCAGTACAACTGTTGGTACCAGCAAAAAAAATCCCAGTCAAGCATAGTGGTGAGGAGATGCTTGTATTTATATAAGTTTTGTGGACAGATTATCTTATGTTAATTTGTTGGTGTCAGTGTATATTTATACATACACAGCCTAATGAAAAAGTGACCACCTCATTTAAAAAAATAAAGGTATACTCACCTTTGCCCCCTAGCTGATCCAGGGGCGTAGCTGGGGGCGCAGGAGGGGCACACTTCAGGTCAGGGGGGCCCCAAAGTGGGGTCTGAGCACAGATGGGTGGGTGCCATTTTGAATCTTTGCCCCGGGTGCCAGAAAGCCTAGCTGCACCTCTGAGCTGATTGCTCATTGTTTGACGTTTTAAAACTCACCTTGTCTGCTGATCTTGTGCCTGTGCCATCGTCGCTTTCTTGTATGACGCTAGGTGCAGTCTCCATGATGTGGGACCACCCCACCATCACTCTACAGTAGAGGGGGCGCGTTGATCATCGGAGATCGGCCAGCAGCCACCTTAGGTGGGGCATTGCCCAGCTCTCTTGTTACTACGCACAGCAGCAGCTGAGGCTTAGAGGGAACATTGCCAGCGACGTATCCTATGCTTTGGGTTCAGCTCCACTCTTTAGTGAGGTGGACGATCAGATAGAGGACAGTGAGCAGCTACTGCCCAGCCAAAAAATGGAGGTGGCTTCTTTAGCTAGGCAGACAAATAGTGATGTGGAGAGTGTCATGAGTGTTGCGAGCATTCCAGCTCCTGCGCCAGACACTGTTGAGGAAACCGAGAACATCAGTGACGTGCAGCCACAACTCGGTGATGATGATGACGAAGAAGCCGATCGCACTTGGGAGCCGGGTGCAGAAGGGGCTACATCATCATCATCAGGAGAAGAGGGGCGCAGGTTGCCCCGGAGTCAGCAGCTGAGGCAGCAAGGTGTTAGCAGCATGGTTGGCAGTCAGCATGGGGGCACAATTGTAAAGCCTGGAGCCAAACGGGGCCGGGGTAGAGCACCTGCTGCACGGCAGGCTACCTTATCGGGAGGTAGTGGAGCAGGGGTTCCTGGAGTTGGCGACAGTAGCAGTAAATCAGTGCGGCCTGTTGGTGGGAAAAGTAGCTACTCGGCAGTGTGGCAGTTTTTCATGAAGCATCTGCAGGAGGGTAACATGGCCACATGCAAGATATGTAGGCAGAAGGTGAAGCGTGGCCAGGGCCCAAATGTTGGCACCACGGCCCTGCGTCAATATATGATGCGTAACCATAAAGCGGCCTGGGAGAACCGAGGCTCCGAAGAGGTGGTCCAGCCTGCTTCCTCACCAAGTGGCATGCCGCTCCCAATTTCTGCCAGCCAAGGCTCCAGCACCTCAGCCGAAGGCAACTGTGCGACATACCCATCCTCTGTCGCTCTTGATGCTCCTGCTCCTCCTCCTCCTCCTCCAAGTCATGCATCCCGCTAGCAATCCATCAGCGAAGCCATGTCCAAGAGACAGCAGTATGCGCCCACTCATCCTACGGCGCAGAAGCTGAATGTGCTCCTGTCCAAGTTGCTGGTGCTGCAGTAGCTCCCTTTTCAGGTGGTGGACTCTGCACCTTTCAGAGAACTGATGGCTTGTGCCGAGCCGAGGTGGAGAGTCCCAAGCCGTCATTTCTTTGCCAAGAAGGCAGTACCAGCGCTGCACACTTTTGTTGAACAGAAGGTGGGCCAGTCCTTGAGCCTGTCGGTGTGTAGCAAAGTGCATGGCAGCGCCGACGTCTGGAGCTGTAACTACGGTCAGGGACAGTACATGTCATTTACGGCCCACTGGGTGAATGTGGTCCCTTTGCAGCAGCAGCAGCAACTTGGACAGGTCACGCTGCTTCGGCCTCCGCGCTCCCTGCCCGTTGGGCCTGTGACACCGTGCGACTCGGCCTCCTCATCCTCCGCCATCTCCTCACCCTCCACTGTAGGCTCAAGTCTCAGTGCCCCTCCAGTCTACCATGTGTGCAGGGCACGGAGGTGTCACGCTGTGCTTCACATGGTTTGTCTTGGCGAACGGAGTCACACAGGGGAGGAACTGCTTAAATTTATTCACCACGAAATCCAAACATGGCTTACTCCAAGAAAACGTAAAATGGGAATCATGGTTACCGACAATGGGAAGAACATTTCTTCTGCGCTGCGACAAGGCGCCCTGCATGGCTCACATCTTCAATCTGGTTGTCAAGCGGTTTCTGAAGTGTTCCGCCCATCTGCAAGACATCCTAACAACTTCAAGGAAACTTTGTATGCACTTCAGCCACTCATACATTGCCAAACACACCCTTCTTGAGCTACATCGCCAGAACGGTAGCCCCCAACATAGTCTGATTTGCGATGTTTCCACCCGTTGGAATTCCCCCCTTAACATGTTGGACCGATTATATGAACAGAGAAAAGCCATCACGGATTTCCTGATGATCCAAGCGGATAGGGGGACTCCCCTGTGTAACCTCAATGTCAACCAGTGGCAGCTCATACGTGACACCTGCCGTTTGCTCAGGCCCTTTGAGGAAGCCACTTTATTTGTCAGTCGGCAGGATTACGGGATGAACGACGTGATTCCACTGCTTCATGTACTACAGCACATGTTGGAAACCATGGCTGGTCAGGGCACTGGAGACATGGCGTCTACATCTTACGGCCACATGAACCCCGTTGGAGCTGAACTGGAGGAGGAGAAGGAAGAGGAGTGGCCCAGTGAAGCACAGTTTAGGCTTGGCGAAATGGCTGGTTTATCTAGTCAGCGGACAGGAGAGGAGGAGCAGGAGCAGCCAGAGGAGCTAGAGGGTTGTGAGGAAGGCGAGAGTGGAGATGGAGACAGGTAGTCCCTCCGAATCACTTGCTCAAATGGCAGGAAGCATGCTCACGTGCTTGCGTAGTGACCCCAGAATTGTTTCCATTTGTCGGCGGAATGACTTCTGTCTCTCCACCTTATTGGACCCTCACTTCCGGCACAAAATGGGGGCATTTTTTAAACCCGCCGAGAGTGAGGACAAACTGAACTACTACAAAGACATTCTACGTAGTCAGTTGGCCGATGCCTATCTGCGCCATGGTCCATACTCACAGGTCTGACTCGGGGGGGACCTCTGCGCTCACTTTCCACTGCCATGGCTGCTGGGGGGGTTGGCAGGAGCAGCAGCAGCAGCTCCATCAGCAGCAGCCTCAGTCTTTAGTTGCTAATGAGTAGCTTTCTACACCGCATAGTGAGGCTACTCATGAGCAGCAGGAAGACCTGGAGCAGGACCTGAACCAGCAGGTCATGTCATACTTGACATGACCATGCCAACACACCTTGAGGATCCGCTGGACTTCTGGGCAGCCAAACTTGGCTTGTGGCCGCAACTAGCAGAGTTTGGCCTGGAAAAGCTGTCCTGCCCGGCAAGTAGCGTGCCATCTGAGCGGGTGTTTAGTGCGGCGGGGGTCATAGTTACGGCGAGGAGAACTCGTCTATCAACTAAAAATGTGGAGAGACTCACCTTTGTGAAAATGAATCAGGGATGGATCAGCAAGGATTTCCACCCACCAATGGCTGATGCATGCGACTAGATTCAGCATGGTGCCACGTTTTACACTTTCCAAATGGTGCAAAACATATTTATGTCTTTAGGCCAGTTTTTGGGCTCCTGCTGATGCCAACTTCAGGGTGTGCCTTTCAGCCAATTTTGGGCCTCCTGCTGCTGCCAACTGCAGTGTGTCTTTCAAGCTATGTTTGGGCTCATGCTGCTGCTTGCAACTCCAGGGTGTGATTCATCCAATTTTTGGTCTCCTGCTGCCAACTCCAGTGACTCTTTAAAGCAATGTTTGGGCTCCTGCTGCTGCTTGCAACTCCAGGGTGTGATTCATCCAATTTTTGGCCTCCTGCTGCCAACTCCAGTGTCTCTTTAAAGCACTGTTTGGGCTCCTGCTACTGCTTGCAACTCCATGGTGTGATTCATCCAATTTTTGGGCTCCTGCAGCCAACTCCAGTGTCTCTTTCAAGCTATGTTTGGGCTCCTGCTGCTGCTGCTGCTTGCAACTCCAGGGTGTGATTCATCCAATTTTTGGGCTCCTGCAGCCAACTCCAGTGACTCTTTCAAGCTATGTTTGGGCTCCTGCTGCTGCTGCTTGCAACTCCAGGGTGTGATTCATCCAATTTTTGGGCTCCTGCAGCCAACTTTAGTGTCTCTCTCAAGCTATGTTTGGGCTCCTGCTGCTACTTGCAACACCGGGGTGTGATTCATCCAATTTTTGGGCTCCTGCAGCCAACTCCAGTGTCTATTTCAAGCTATGTTTGGGATCCTGCTGCTGCTTGCAACTCCAGGGTGTGATTTATCCAGTTTTTGGGCTCCTGCAGCCAACTCCAGTGTCTCTTTCAAGCTATGTTTGGGCTCCTGCTGCTGCTGCTGCTTGCAACTCCAGGGTGTGATTAATCCAATTTTTGGGCTCCTGCAGCCAACTCCAGTGTCTCTTTCAAGCTATGTTTGGGCTCCTGCTGCTGCTGCTGCTTTAAACTCCAGGGTGTGATTCATCCAATTTTTGGGCTTCTGCAGTCAACTCCAGTGTCTCTTTCAAGCTATGCTTGGGCTGCTGCTGCTGCTGCTTGCAACTCCAGGGTGTGATTCAGCCAATTTTGGGCTCCTGCAGCCAACTCCAGTGTCTCTTTTAAGCTATGTTTGGGCTCCGGCTGGTGCTGCTGCTGCTGCTGCTTGCAACTCCAGGGTGTGATTCATCCAATTTTTGGGCTACTGCAGCCAACTCCAGTGTCTCTTTAAAGCAATGTTTGGGCTCCTGCTGCTGCTTGCAACTCCAGGGTGTGATTCACCTAATTGTTGGGCTCCTGCAGCCAACTCCAGTTCTCTTTAAAGCAATGATTGGGCTCCTGCTGCTGCTTGCAACTCCAGAGTGTTTTGGCCTCTTGCTGCCAACTCCAGTGTCTCTTTAAAGCAATGTTTGGGCTCCTGCTGCTGCTTGCAACTCCAGGGTGTGATTCATCCAATGTTTTGGCTCCTGCAGCCAACTCCAGTGTCTCTTTAAAGCAATGTTTGGGCTCCTGCTGCTGCTTGAAACTCCAGGGTGTGATTCATCCAATTTGTGGGCTCCTGCAGCCAACTCCAGTGTCTCTTTAAAGCAATGTTTGGGCTCCTGCTGCTGCTTGCAACTCCAGGGTGTGATTCATCCAATTTTTGGCCTCCTGCTGCCAACTCCAGTGTCTCTTTAAAGCAATGTTTGGGCTCTTGCTGCTGCTGCTTGCAACTCCAGGGTGTGATTCATCCAATTTTTGGCCTTCTGCTGCCAACTCCAGTGTCTCTTTCAACCAATGCTTGGGCGGCTGCTGCTGCTGCTTGCAACTCCAGGGTGTGATTGAGCTAATTTTTGGGCTCCTGGAGGCACCCTCCAGGGTGTGTTTTTCAGGCACTATAGGAGCCCCTCATAGTGATGCCACCTCAACTCAATAGCCGTTTTTAATAGCGATTCGTCGCAAATAAATTCGGACGAAACGAATTTTGTCGGAAAATTTGGCGAATCAGTAGAATCTAATTTTTCAAATCTCGCTCATCTCTATTACTCATATTACAACGTAGGCTTCCGTTTTTGCCCTTTTTCCATCGTCTCCTCAAACGAATCATTTACGTTTCCCGATTCTGATTTCCTTTTTCAAGAAATAATCGTCCAGAAATCTTTACGACCTTACGCCTGCACACTACAAAATTAAATCATTAATGTGCTCGTCTCCATATTTGGTTCACTCACTTCTGCTATAATGCTTAGCTAAATCATTCGTGGTCAGTATATTCTTCCATTTCCCGCACCTAAAACTTACCTAAATCACTTCACGGTCTCATTCTTCTTCCATTGGCGCACCTAAAACTTACCTTAATCACTTCGCGGTCAGTATATTCTTCCATTTCCCGCACCTAAAACTTACCTAAATCACTTTGCGGTCTAATTCTTCTTCCATTTCCCGCACCTAAAACTTACCTAAATCACTTCGCGGTCTCATTCTTCTTCCATTGGCTCACCTAAAACTTACCTTAATCACTTCGCGGTCAGTATATTCTTCCATTTCCCGCACCTAAAACTTACCTAAATCACTTCGCAGTCTGGCGAATCTTCATATCTAAATTTTGTGTTTTGCATTCGTTTGGTGGTAACCAACCCTTAATGAATGTATTTAGAAAAGAAAATGACACAGAAACAAGCTTTTTTTTATCATAACTGGCGTTCTTCAAGTGCCTTTTTTTTGAGAAATTGTTTGTTAAAATTGTACAACTTTGATTTTTTTTTTTTAAATGTAACTTTAAAAAATATTTAAAATGTATAAAAAACAATCAAACAGATATTAAAATATATACACAGCAATGGCAGGCCCCAGAACATTATTCTTCATCTGTGGTCCCCAACGAGTCGCGCAGCTCCTGCATTTCGCCCACCAACTGAAGGACCCTGGCCCTCCCAGGGAGGGGGGGGGGAACCCTATTTTTTGGGGAACCTAAACCCTTAAAATTAAAAAAAAATTACGTAGGGTCCCCCCTACCCGTCATAACCAGCCCGGGACCAGCTATGTGGCCTTGTAAGAACAGAGTGGAGCTCTGGTGGCCCCCCACCCTGCAGCCTACAAGTCCACATAGCCTGTGTGGGCCCAGGCTCTTCTGCCCCCCCCCCCGGGCTTTGGGGAGGCAGGTAATTGGGGGTGTGGGGGTTAATGGCAAGTCACCCGCTAGTTGCAGGTGACTTGCCAGCCCCCAGCCTTGTGAACTGGTACAGGGGTCTCATGGACCCCTTACCAGTTCACAAAGGGTTAACAGTAAAATAAACACACAAACACAGAGTAAAATTATTTCATTTAAAAAAAAAATACATTTTTTTTTTCTTTACTTTCCTTCGATCGTCAGCTCCTCTGTCCCTCGCTGATCTGATGACAGATGCCGGTGATCGGCAGCCAGAGGAGGAGGGGAGGCAGGAGATCAGAGGATCTCCTGTCCCCATCCTTCTCAGGCCACTGATCACTGGCATCTGACAGCTGAGAGGCCTGGAGCTGTCATGATGCCGGCCGAGTGACTTCATAAGCCCCGCCCCCAAGAGGGGCGGGGCTTCGCCACAAGATGGCGGCGCCCATCGGAGGAAGAGGGGAGAGAGCCTGACAGGCTTCTCCTGAAGATAGAAAGCCCAGGTGAAGAGGAGGGCCGGCGAGATCGAGCGCACATAGAGGTGAGTAAATGTCTTTTTTATTTTTTTTTAGTTTTACAGGAAAAGCCAGCGGCCGCAAAAAACGGGGGGGGGGGGCTATTCCGGGCTCTCCCCTTCCTCCGGAGGAGCCCCGACGGGGGATCGGAGCCCCCAAGGGTGAAGAGGAGATCCGGCCAGTTCGAATGAGGGGTCGTGTAAGTGTTTTTTTTTTTACATTTTTCAGGCGCTAGCAGGGGGCAAAGTCAGGTACGTAAATTTTACGTGGCTGGCGTTTAACAGTTGGAGAGGCAGCCACGTAAAATTTACGTGGCTGGCAATAGAAGGGTTAATAGCATGTATGTGTGTGGGGTTACATTAAGAGTCACATACCAGAGGCTAATGGCTCCGTCGCTTGGGCCGACTCCCTGCCCACGCCGTGATGCCCCTCCTCTGTAGAAAGGTCCAGGAGCTGGTCTGAGGCCGCTACAGAGGAGGGGTAGGAACGTGGTCCTGGAGATTCACCACCTTCACTTCCTGCTGCAGATTCATGCAGCACTGTCCGGCCTGTGCGCCTCTGGGTGCGTCTGATGCGATACTCCATTTCCAACACTAGAAAAGAAAAGCATTTATAAACAAAGGTCTACCTTCTGTATTAGTTACATCTAGCATGCAATCGCTATGTACTTACTTGGGAAATGGAGACCAAAAAATCGCCGCACCCGGGGCATGTGGAGTCGTTTCAGGTCCGACTAGTGCTGCATGATCTGCGTATGGGTGAAGGTGGTGTCCGTCTCCTGTTGGATCCGGGAAACGATCTCCAGGGCGACGTTCCTCTTCTCGAATGCGTTGGGCAGGTAGTCGTACCTGCGCTGAAGCATCGCCAAAAAAAAATACAAAATAAAAATAGTTGTTAGCTCAAACTGCATACAAATATCTGTCACAATTAGATCAGTTGACTAAATGACATTCCCAAACACATTTCTAGCCTCAAACTATCCTTATAGATGCAAGTGACTTGGTTCGCACATGTGCGCACTAACTTCTGTTTGGCATGGAGTTTAACTTAGTTTAGAAAACAACTGTTTTTCCCTGCGCTTCCTTAAGGCCTAGGCCTGCATTTAGATGGAAAATCAACGTCCTTACAATACACTTACGAGCATAATCAGCTCTTGTTGTTGGCGGGTGAAGATTGTGGGCGCCATCTTGTTTCTTGTCCGCAGCAGATAAGTAATGCCCCAGCGGTTTCCAGGTGCCGCATGGCCGGACGAATGGCCGTACTCGCACGTGTACGCGAACGTGTAAGCGTCATACCCAGTCATTAGGATTTAAAGGGTCATGGACACACAGCTCATTCTCTTTGAGATTGTCAGCATGGCACCCAAAAAAACAGAGTGCAAAGCAAACACCAGCAAAGGAGGCCAAGACCAAAAGGCCACAGCGGCATGAGGACACTTCATCCTCCAGACCTAGCACTCGGTTGCACCAAGCAACTTGCAAGGTGCGTGAAACGCGGAGCCAAAGTGGCCACCACAAGGCGACATTGGCCACAAATCCCGGAACATCCAAAACAGCAACCAAAAGCAAGGAAGGGACCTCAAAGAAGAAGGCACCCACATCCAAACAGCAAGGTATGACAATGTCCAAGGGCACCTAGAAGCAGAGGGCCCGAAGCCCCAGCCCACCAAGGACACCCTCTCCTCCTCCCCGCCCTACCACATCCCATGATAAACGGAGCACCAGTTTCAAGGCCACAAAGAAGCAGAGGGCCCGAAGCCCCAGCCCACCAAGAACACCCTCTCCTCCCCGCCCTACCACATCCCATGATAAACGGAGCACCAGTTCCAAGGCCACAAAGAAGCAGAGGGCCCGAAGCCCCAGCCCACCAAGAACACCCTCTCCTCCTGCCCACCCTACCACATCCCATGATAAAAGGAGCACCAGTTCCAAGGGTACCAAGAAGCAGAGGGCCCGAAGCCCCAGCCCCCCAAGCGCACCCTCTCCTCCTCGGACACATTTGCCCCCGGCACATGTGGAATCCAGTGAGACCTATGCAACATCCATGCCTGGAAGTTCGGTGGCCACCCAGGCAAAGACCCCCAGTCCTAATGCTAGTCCAGTCCAGTCTTTTTCAAACCACTTGACGCCAGATTCATCACCACAGAGCCAGCCCAGAATGTCCCCCAAATTTCCACCAAAAACAGATGAGCCAGAAGACCAACCATTAGGCAGAACATTGCGGCGAGGCCAGTTGAGTGGGCATTTTGGGGAGGCACAAACCCTAGCATTGGCAACTGGCCTCACACTCCATTATGATGAGCTATTTTGGCGACAATCAAAATCAACCAGCAAAATGAGATAGACCCAAATCTTGGACAAGCTCACCAGACAAGTGAATGCAGCGGGGGACGAGAGGAAAGATGTGGAGCAGATAAAGAGAAAAATATCTGACCTGAAGTATGCAGCACAGAAGAAACAGAATAAACGGAGCAATCACAGGTACATATTTGAGTTGTGCATTTTGCTGCTTGTAGTGACTACATTGGCCCAAATTTTTTTAACTCTATTTTTCAGCTTACAAACTGGCGGAGGCTTCCCCACCAAATTACAATATACCAGAGCTGAAGAAATGGTCCTGGCATTAATACACCCCGTCGCATTAGAGGGCCTCTCTGGCAGATGGGACACGTACATCCTTACCATTTCTGCAGGTTAGTAACACATGCCCCTAGGAAGTGGCTTTGAGGGGAGGTAACTGCTTTAGGCGGGTGTTTAATGTCTGAGGAATGTCCTTCATTATGGCCACTCTCCCAGGGTGCAGTAGTTAATGGTCCTTAAAAAGGTTTGCAGGCCAGACACGACCTTTGACAGTATTTAGGGTCACTATTTAACTATTTATCTGACCAAAGCACTACATGTGATGTGAATATAGTAAATAATAGCCAACACTTACTTCTTTGTCTTTCTAACAATGGGGTTGTAGCTGTGCTTTGTTTCGACAATCTTGAGCTAGGGCTACCTAGGAAGAATGCACAGCAGCATACTCTGAAGCCAAATGCGATTTGCAAGCTGACTGGCCCCCTAATGCGCCATTTTGTATCTGTAAAGCCTCCTAACATGCAGTACATGCATGTTTGAATTATTTAAGGTGACTAATCTTTATGTACAGGGTGAGGCATACATATAAGAGATACTGAACAGATATATAGGGTAAGTGGACTTTGATGAAACTGCTGATGCATGTGAATGCACATGAGTAATTTGGATCCTCAAGATATTTAGGGGCAAATCTGAAACACTTTTTCTCATGTCCCAACAGACTCCCACACTGATGAATATAATCCAGGAGAGGGAGGAGGAGGAGGATGCAAGCCTGATTGGATCTTCAGAAATTACCCCCCTGGAACCTAATCTTCCACTGCCCCAGCATCCTACTGCACCAAATCCTCTGCAGCAGAGTGAAGCTGGACGCATGCTGCCAGCCCATCGTGGCCAGCAGGCTGAGACTGAGCCTAAAGTCCCCAGTGCTAGCTCTGCTGCAGAGGTTTTGGCGAGCACATCTGGGACTGTTGCTCGCCCTAGAGCTCCAGCATATGCCGGCGCTCAAACCCGGGGAAGTGGAAGACGCAGTCAACAACGTCGACCAGTTTCCCAGGGGAGGCAGGTGCCAATACTGGAATCAGCATGGCGCCATAACAGCCGTTACTTTCGGCAGGTGACTCAACGAACAACAGAGCAGATTACTGCACAATTCGAAATTTTCAATAATACTTTAACCAACATGCTGACTGAATTTAGGATGAGCAACAGCCAGGTGGCTGAACAAATGGCCAACTTAACCACACAGATGGCAGAACAAACGGCCACCTTAAATGCAAACTTCACTGCCACGCTAGATGCATTTCGAACTAGCAACAGACAGATGCTTGACCAGTGGCAGATTCTGAATGACACACATGCCCAGGTGTTGGGCCACCTCCAAGGCCCACCACAAGGTTTTTATGGGCAACATCCATATTAAGACCTAGTTGAGCTGTATCTTTCCTCTACATCCCCACTCTATTTACCTGTCTGGTGAGCGCTACCAAGATTGCCTTTTTTATGGCTTTGCTGGTTTGATTTTGAATTCGCCCATATAGCTCATTAGAGTGCTGACATACCCCACTAGCCAATGCCTGAGCTAAAGCCTCACTGAAGCGGCCGCTCAAGCTGCCACGCTGCAGGCTTGGGCCTAATCAAATGGTGGCTGGCTCATCCTGTTTGTTGGCAATATTGGAGGACATTCTTGGGTGTGCAACAACTACATTTGCCCATGGCAAAGATTGGACTGGACTGGCATTAGGACTGGGGGTTATTGTCTGGGTGACCCACGAACTCACAGGCGTGGATGTGGCATAGGTATGGCTGCTTTCCACCTGTGCAGGTGGCAAATGTGGGCAAGCAGGAGAGGGTGTGTATGTGACCCTATGTATTCCTGCGCAACTATTCCCCTGGAAATGTATGTATCTTTATGTTGTTGGGCGGTGATACTTCGGCATGGAGTTAGTTACTTTACAACTCCGGGATGTGGCCAATTGCTATGGGCCATGAGTCTGCCCCAATGTATATTTATGTTTTACTATGTATGTACATTTTGAGTCTGTGAGTGCCCTTCAACTAAAAATGAACATATTTCCATAAAATATATTGAATGTGACTTTAGCTGTTCTTGACTAAGTTGATGCATAAACAAACAAAGAAACCAAATTTTAGGCAAAATAGGTGGTTATTACATTGGCCCTAGTTGTGCCAGTGTACTGCTCATCTGCCTCCTGGCTGGGTGGTGAGGGGGGCATATCCACATACCGGGGGACACGCTGCATGATGGCAAAGTTATGCAGAACACAACAGGCCAGGATTATGTCTATCACCTTGTTGGGGTCATATTGGAGTGGCCCCCCCGGTATGGTCCAAACACCGGAAGCGGGTTTTGAGCAGCCCAAATGCCCTCTCGACTACGGCCCGGGTCTTTCTGTGTGACCGATTGTAGGCCTCCTGTGCCACATTCTGTGTCCGAAGGACGGGCGTCAGGAGCTAGGGAAGAAGCGGATAGCCGGAATCCCCTGAAAGAATAAGAAAATACTTACATTAATTACACATTCGAAACAACAATATTGTTAAGTGGTCATTCAGTCTGAATTAGAGCCTATCTTATATGTTATCCACACCCTGTACATACAGATTGCTCACATAAAAAAAAAAAATACGAGCATCTACTGCATGTTATGAGCCTTTAAACATCCAAGATGGCGGCTCAGAGAATATCAGGCAGCCTGTAAACAGGAAGTACCTTCTAACTGTGTGTCAGGTCCCGGAGACACCCACCTTCCAATAAACCAGCAACCCCCAATCTCCGCTGCTTTCTTCACCTATAGTAAGCCCCCGTTTGCCGGGACGCTAGACACGCCTCACCGGACACGGTTGCCCCCAGGTCTTATTAGCACAAAGGATGCTGATTTATGCAGGGGAAGGCAGATGAATCCAAGGACTAGACTGAGTAGCGATAAACGGACAGGGGTCATACACGGGTGGTCAATCCGAGGAGGCAAGGTACAGAAGGGTTAGACGGAAGAATGGTCAGGGGCAAGCCAAGGGTCACAACGAGAGGTCAGAAGTTCGCGGTACAAAGGGTCAGGCAGAAACGTGGTCGAAGAGTAAGCAAGGGTCGGTCCAGGCGGCAATCAAGGAAGGTCAAAATCACGGCAGAAATCACAAGGAAATAGGCTATCCAAATCGCACCCAGTAGCACGCTATAACGGGCAACGATCAACTGCAGGGTATACACTTAAATAGGATGAGGGCTGACTGGATTGGCTGAGGGGAGGAGTGCACGGATTGGAGAAACTGGGATCTCTGGGCTGATAGCCCAGTTTGAATAGGGAGGCGGACTGTGTGATAGGGCACAAGCAATTTAATAGTAAGGGCTCATTGGCCCAACTACATGTAGGGGCGGACTGTGTTTGGGCACCTGCCCTTACTGACCAGGGCTCAATACAATCACCTCCGGCGGGCGCGCAGTGCGCAGCGCCGCCGGAGGGCATAGAATGAGGTAAGGCACGTGCGCGTGCGCGTGTGAGGACGCGCGCCGGGAGCGCGCCGCACAGAGAGCGGCGCGGCCGCTCCCGATGCTGCAGGGCCGGAAGCCGCCCGAGCGGCTGCTCGTGACAGCCGAGCGGCGGGCGGGCAGGAGCGACGCCGACCCGCCGCCGGCTGCAACAGACGTGCAGCCCGCCGAGAGGAGTCGGCGGGGGAACGAGGGCCAGGTAAGGAGGTGGCCGTGACACTACCCCCCCCTTCACGAGGGGCCTCTGGACCCTTATCAGGCTTATCCGGATTCTCACGGTGAAACCTATTAATAAGGGTTTTGGCATGGACATCCTTGGCCGGTACCCAACACCTTTCCTCTGGACCAAAACCCTTCCAATCTATTAAATACTGTAAAGAGTTTTGAAACACCCGAGAGTCGAGTATTCTATTAATCTCATATTCAGGCACATCTTCCACTATGATTGGGGAAGGAGACTACACCTGAATATTTTTGGCAGATTTTAACAAAGAAACATGAAAGGACGACGGAATTCTCATGGATGAAGGTAACTTGACCTTAAAGGTAACGTCGCTTAGTTTATCAATAATAGGAAATGGACCGATAAATTTAGGCCCTAGCTTAGACGAGGGTTGCCGAAGAGCAATATTTCTAGTAGAGACCCAGACCAAATCACCCACCTGAAATGGTGGTTCTAGCGACCTATGTCGGTCCGCAAAGATTTTATGAGTTCTAGAGGCTTTCTTTAAGTTAGTCTGTATCTCAGCCCACACTTTAGTCCTTTCTCGTAGCCATTCCTCCAAGGCCGGCAAGTTGGAGGAAGGACCAGAAAAGGATGATGCCTTAGGATTTCTACCGTAATTACAAAAGAAAGGCGAAAACCTAGTAGATTCACTCGGCGCATTGTTAAAGGCGAATTCTGCAAATTCGATGAATTCCGCCCATTGTTCTTGGCGATCGGAGACGAAACAACGTAGATATTGTTCTAAACATTGATTTACCCGTTCAGTCTGTCCGTTAGACTGAGGGTGATAGGCGGTAGAGAGCGACAGTCTCTTTTAACACTTGAAAGGCGTTTTTTGCTGAGGGAGGCCACTCCTCAACAAAAGCGCCCTTACGAGTGAGATCTGTTAAAGGACTCACTATGGACGAGAAACCGTATTATAAACTGCCTGTAAAAATTCGCAAATCCTAGAAATCTCTGTAGCGCCTTTAGGGTTCTAGGTTGTTCCCACTCCAAAATAGCAGAAACCTTGGAAGGATCCATCACCAATCCCCGTTTGGAGATTATAAATCCTAGGAACGGGATTTCAGACACTTCAAAAACACATTTGGAGATTTTAGCATACAGACGATTTTCCCGCAATCTCTGCAACACCGCTTTGACATGTTGACGGTGCTCCACCAGCGAGCGGGAAAAAATCAGTATGTCGTCCAAATATACCACGAGAAATTGACCCAAAAAATCACGAAATATGTCATTGACAAAATCTTGAAACACTGCAGGAGCATTGCATAACCCGAATGGCATCACTAAGTATTCATAATGCCCATCCTTTACATTGAAGGCCGTTTTCCATTCATCCCCCTGCCGTATGCGAATAAGGTTATATGCTCCTCGAAGGTCTAACTTAGTGAAGACCTGGGCCCCAGAGACCTGATTAAAAAGGTCATTGATTAATGGAAGGGGATATCTATTTTTTACAGTAATCTTATTTAACCCTCGATAATCTATACAGGGGCGTAAGCCGCCGTCCTTCTTCTCGACGAAGAAGAACCCAGCACCGGCAGGGGAGGTGGAAGGACGGATAAAACCTTTCTGGAGATTTTCGGTGATATAATCTTTCATGGCCTGTTCTTCAAATCTAGTGAGATTATATAGTTTCCCCCTAGGGGGCATAGTACCTGGGAGTAAGTCAATAGGACAGTCGTAGGCCCTATGGGGTGGAAGAATGTCGGCGGATTTCTCCGAAAATACGTCTGCCCAATCTGCATAGACTGGAGGTAGACCATCAAAGACAATCGGTGTGGTCCTAAGGGATATAGAGAAACAACGACTTTGACATGAGGGACTCCACTTCACCAGATCTCCAGATCTCCAATCTATCACGGGGTTATGGACTTTTAACCAGGGAAATCCTAAAACAACAGGGGAGACGGGACTTTCAATAATCAAAAATTCTATTTCTTCCGAGTGGGCAGATCCTACAACTAAATTTACCCAAGGGGTCTTGTGGGAGACCAACCCCCCCTCAATGGGCTTATTGTTGACTGCCAGGACCCGAAGGGAATTTTCTAATGGGATTAACGGAATCCCTAGAGTAAGGGCTAAGGATCTATCCAGGAAATTGCCAGCCGCTCCACTATCGATGAAGGCGGAGGCAATAGTCCGGAAAGGACCCCAAGAGAGTGTAACGGGTAAGAGTATACGATTGTCTGGAGGGAAAGATACCTGACCGCCTAGACGAGGTCCCTCTGCAAGATCTAGGCGTTGAAGTTTCCCGCCACCGGAGCCTTGTTTGGGCAGGTCTTGGCAAAATGACCCGGATTACCACAATAGAGGCAGAGGCCTTGGGATCTGCGCCGAACCTTCTCCGCCTGAGAGAGATGGGTAACGCCAAGCTGCATCGGTTCCTCATGCGACAAGGAAGGAGGGGAAACGGCTGCCCCCTTAAAGCTTGACTCTTGACGTGAGGATCCCCAAGGTTGGTCCTTGCCTCTTTCCTGGCGCCTTTCTCGGAGACGTCGGTCCACCCTGATGGCCAGCTGCATATATTCGTCTAGGTTTTTGGGCAAAGGATAGTTCACCAGGATGTCCTTGATGTTATCGGAGAGTCCAATTTTAAACTGGCTACATAAAGCCGGATCGTTCCACTGGGAATCTATAGCCCACCGCCGAAATTCTGCGCTATATTCTTCAGCAGAACGTTTGGCCTGTCTCAGGTTCCGCAATTTAGAATCCGCCGTTGCGGCTCGATCTGGGTCAGCATACAGAAGTTCCATGGCCAAAAAAAAAGAAGAGACCGACTGCAAGGCTTCATCAGTCGGAGCTAAACCAAACGCCCAGGTCTGTGGATCGCCCTGGAGGAGTGAAATGACTAGCCCAACGCGTTGCGCTTCGGATCCAGATGCGTGGGGTCGAAGGCGGAAGTAGAGTTCGCAAGAATTCTTAAAGTTAGAAAACTTCGCCCGATCCCCCAAAAATTTTTCCGGGAGAGGGATCTTGGGCTCGGCGGCCGGACTAGGATCCACTGGTGCAGGCATCTGACGACTCTCTTGCGTGGCCACTCGTTGAGCCAGCTGATTAATGGCAGTGGCCATAGCTTGAACCTGTTGGATCAATTCTTCCATCTAGAAGATATTCTTCTTTTTCGGGCCCGTTATAATGTCAGGTCCCGGAGACACCCACCTTCCAATAAACCAGCAACCCCCAATCTCCGCTGCTTTCTTCACCTATAGTAAGCCCCCGTTTGCCGGGACGCTAGACATGCCTCACCGGACACGGTTGCCCCCAGGTCTTATTAGCACAAAGGATGCTGATTTATGCAGGGGAAGGCAGATGAATCCAAGGACTAGACTGAGTAGCGATAAACGGACAGGGGTCATACACGGGTGGTCAATCCGAGGAGGCAAGGTACAGAAGGGTTAGACGGAAGAATGGTCAGGGGCAAGCCAAGGGTCACAACGAGAGGTCAGAAGTTCGCGGTACAAAGGGTCAGGCAGAAACGTGGTCGAAGAGTAAGCAAGGGTCGGTCCAGGCGGCAATCAAGGAAGGTCAAAATCACGGCAGAAATCACAAGGAAATAGGCTATCCAAATCGCACCCAGTAGCACGCTATAACGGGCAACGATCAACTGCAGGGTATACACTTAAATAGGATGAGGGCTGACTGGATTGGCTGAGGGGAGGAGTGCACGGATTGGAGAAACTGGGATCTCTGGGCTGATAGCCCAGTTTGAATAGGGAGGCGGACTGTGTGATAGGGCACAAGCAATTTAATAGTAAGGGCTCATTGGCCCAACTACATGTAGGGGCGGACTGTGTTTGGGCACCTGCCCTTACTGACCAGGGCTCAATACAATCACCTCCGGCGGGCGCGCAGTGCGCAGCGCCGCCGGAGGGCATAGAATGAGGTAAGGCACGTGCGCGCGCGCGTGTGAGGACGCGCGCCGGGAGCGCGCCGCACAGAGAGCAGCGCGGCCGCTCCCGATGCTGCAGGGCCGGAAGCCGCCCGAGCGGCTGCTCGTGACAGCCGAGCGGCGGGCGGGCAGGAGCGACGCCGACCCGCCGCCGGCTGCAACAGACGTGCAGCCCGCCGAGAGGAGTCGGCGGGGGAACGAGGGCCAGGTAAGGAGGTGGCCGTGACACTGTGCTGCTCTGCATTCTGGGATTTCTGACCTTTCTCGGACCCCAGCTCTGCTCTGTCTGAGCAAAGCACAGCTATAACCCGCCCCCTGCACTTTATCCCGCTCTTCTCTCCTCAGTAAGTGTGATGCATCTGAGCAAAGATGGCGGTGGCCCTATCCTAAAGTCATGAACAGAGTGGCAGCCCAGTGTGGGAAAGAATAATAAGTAAGTTACTAATAACTAGAAATATATTAGGTGGAAATGCTGGGGAATCAGTTTTTAAGGGTTAGTGCTTTTCTAAAAATCATGGTGAAGGTCCGGTTTAATATGTCATCAAGGGGTAAAAACAGCCAAGACATGGCTCATCAACTATATTCATAGGCATATAGTGAAAAGGGAATGACGTAATTTGAGGAAACTTACCAAGGAGCCACCCACCTGATAATTCTCCAGACTCAAACTGACAGAATAATCCTGAGCTCCGCAAGATATACGCATCATGGGATGAGCCTGGATACCCGGCCAGGACACTAAGGAACATTTAGGACCATATTGTGGTTCCTGGAAGAAAAAAAAAAAATTAGCAATTCAAGATAAACTACTCACACTCCCTCCAAAAACATGTTGGACAATCCAAATAACAGTACATAAGTAGTTTGCAAACCAAAAATTAGATGTATGTGGGAGAAAATAAAGATTATCATTCTAATCACTAATTAAGGTCCGCATTAAAATGTTTTGCTAAGGCCTACATTAAAAACATTTATGAAGATATACACTGTAAAATGGGTCACAGGGACACTTGAGAAGGAGGGATTAATGTATACACTGTAAAATGGGTCACAAGAACACTTGAGAAGGAGGGATTAAGGTATAAACTGTAACATGGGTCACAGGGACCTTTGAGAAGAAGGGATTAAGGTATACACTGTAAAATGGGTCACAGGGACACTTGAGAAGGAGGGATTAAGGTATACACTGTAAAATGGGTCACAGGGACACTTTACAAGGAGGGATTAAGGTATACACTGTATATTGGGCCACAGGGACACTTGAGAAGGAGGGATTAAGGTATACACTGTAAAATGGGTGTCACGGACACTTAAGAAGGAGGCATTAAAGTATACACTGTAAAATGGGTCACAGGAACACTTGAGAAGGAGGGCTTAATGTATACACTGTAAAATGAGTCACAGGGACACTTGAGAAGGAGGGATTAAAGTATACACTGTAAAATGGGTCTCATGGACACTTGAGAAGGAGGGATTAAGGTATACACTGTAAAATGGGTCACAGGGAACTTGAGAAGGAGGGATTAGTGTATACACTGTAAAATGCGTCACAGGGTCACTTTACAAGGAGGGATTAAGGCATACACTGTAAAATGGGTCTCACGGACACTATACAAGGAGGTATTAAGTTATACACTGTAAAATGGGTCACAGGGACACTTGAGAAGGAGGGATTAAGGTATACACTCTAAAATGGGTCACAGGGACTCTTGAGAAGGAGGGATTAAGGTACACACTGTAAAATGGGTTCACAGGGACACTTTACAAGGAGGGATTAAGGTATGCACTGTAAAATGGGTCACAGGGACACTTTACAAGGAGGGATTAAGGTATACACTGTAAAATGGGTCACAGGGACACTTTACAAGGAGGGATTAAGGTATACACTGTAAAATGGGTCTCATGGACACTTAAGAAGGAGGGATTAAGGTATACACTGTAAAATGGGTCACAGGGACACTTGAGAAGGAGGGATTAAGGTATACACTGTAAAATGCGTCACAGGGTCACTTTCAAGGAGGGATTAAGGTATACACTGTAAAATGGGTCTCACGGACACTTTACAAGGAGGGATTAAGTTATACACTGTAAAATGGGTCACAGGGACACTTGAGAAGGAGGGACTAAGGTATACTCTGTAAAATGGGTCACAGGGACTCTTGAGAAGGAGGGATTAAGAAATACACTGTAAAATGGGTCACAGGGACACTTTACAAGGAGGGATTAAGGTATACACTGTAAAATGGGTCACAGGGACACTTTACAAGGAGGGATTAAGGTATACACTGTAAAATGGGTCACAGGGACACTTTACAAGGAGGGATTAAGGTATACACTGTAAAATGGGTCACAGGGAAACTTTACAAGGAGGGATTAAGGTATACACTGTAAAATGGGTCTCATGGACACTTGAGAAGGAGGGATTAAGGTATACACTGTAAAATGGGTCACAGGGACACTTTACAAGGAGGGATTAAGGTATACACTGTAAAATGGGTCACAGGGACACTTTACAAGGAGGGATTAAGGTATACACTGTAAAATGGGTCACAGGGAAACTTTACAAGGAGGGATTAAGGTATACACTGTAAAATGGGTCTCATGGACACTTGAGAAGGAGGGATTAAGGTATACACTGTAAAATGGGTCACAGGGACACTTTACAAGGAGGGATTAAGGTATACACTGTAAAATGGGTCACAGGGACACTTGAGAAGGAGGGATTGAGGTATACACTGTAAAATGGGTCACAGGGACACTTTTCAAGGAGGGATTAAGGTATACACTGTAAAATGGGTCACAGGGACACTTGAGAAGGAGGGATTAAGGTATACACTGTAAAATAGCTCACAGAGATGCTTTACAAGGAGGGATTAATAGATATTTACAATACAATTTGCCTAAACTATATAACAAAATGACATGAATGAACTTACCTATAGATGTACTCACCGGCTGCGGGAGGGACCAATGCAAAGTGTGTGCAATTGATCACACCCATTACGTTGGGCATGTTGGCGACAGCGTAGGCTGGGACATCCCTACAGAGAGGGCACCCAGCCTCTGGAACAAGCCGTTTGCCAAAAATTGCAGGCAGCCAAGCATCTTGGTCATACCTGAAATTGCTTGCCCCTTCCTTGTGGTGCGGGCTAACCATGGCCGCAGCTCACTATACAACTTATGGAGGGAAACACGGTTAAGTCGGGTCAGCTCGAACAACTCAACATCATGCATGCAATTGATATGCATGCGTCGCCGATGCAATCTGGCCGCGCCCCAGCTGGCACATGCAATGCCCTGGAGCTGAAGGTGCTCATATATCTCCACAAAGCCGCAATACATGGTCAAGCAAGCCCAGTGCAAAATGGTCCTGTAAGTGGATCGCAAATGAAACTGTTTTATAGAGCTGTGGTCCCTCGGCAATCAGCTATCTGAATAAGACGCAAGACCATCCCAATAACGTAAGTTATCTGAACGAACGCAAAATATCAGATTTTGATACGAAAATGATCAAAACTAACGCAAATGATTAGAGATGAGCGAACTTTTGAAAAATTCGATTCGACTGATTTGCTGAATTTTCCGACAAAAATCGTTTCAACCCGAATTTATTTACGATGAATTGCTATTAAAAAAGGCTATTTCTGAGCCTCCTAGAGCCTCAATAGGGTTGTAAACCATTCTGCCTTGCTGTAACACGCATAGGACGCATGCTGGGTTATTGAAATAATACTGTAAATAATGAATAAAAAAATAGAGAGTTGAGGTGGCATCACTATGAGGGGCCCCTATAGTGCCTGAAAAACACACCCTGGAGCTGGCAGCAGCAGCAGCAACAGCTACAGGAGCCCAAACATTGCTTGAAAGAGACACTGGAGTTGGCTGCAGGAGCCCAAAAATTGGATGAATCACACCCTGGAGTTGCAAGCAGCAGCAGCAGGAGCTCAAACATATCTTGAAAGAGACACAGGAGTTGGCAGCAGGAGCCCAAAAATTGGATGAATCGCACCCTGGAGTTGCAAGCAGCAGCAGCAGGAGCCCAAACATAGCTTGAAAGAGACACTGAAGTTGGCAGCAGGAGCCCAAAAATTGGATGAATCACACCCTGGAGTTGCAAGCAGCAGCAGCACCAGCAGCAGCAGCAGCCCAAACATAGCTTGAAAGAGACACTGGAGTTAGCAGCAGGAGCCCAAAAATTGGACGAATCACACCCTGGAGTTGCAAGCAGCAGCAGCAGCAGCCCAAACATAGCTTGAAAGAGACACTGGAGTTGGCAGCAGGAGCCCAAAAATTGGATGAATCACACCCCGGAGTTGCAAGCAGCAGCAGCAGCAGGAGCCCAAACATAGCTTGAAAGACACACTGGAGTTGGCTTCAGGAGCCCAAAAATTGGATGAATCACACCCTGGAGTTGCAAGCAGCAGCAGGAGCCCACATATAGCTTGAAAGAGACACTGGAGTTGGCAGCAGGAGCCAAAACATTGGATGAATCACACCCTGGAGTTGCAAGCAGCAGGAGCCCAAACATAGCTTGAAAGAGACACTGGAGTCGGCAGCAGGAGCCCCAAAAATTGGATGAATCATACCCTGGAGTCGCAAGCAGCAGCAGGAGCCCAAACATAGCTTGAAAGAGACACTGGAGTTGGCAGCAGGAGCCCAAAAATGTGATGAATCACACCCTGGAGTTGCAAGCAGGAGCAGCAGGAGCACAAACATTGCTTTAACCCTTTTGTTGCCAAGCACGTAACACCTACGTGCTGGCTTGACTGGGCCTTAAGTGCCAAGCCCGTAGGTGTTACGTGCTTGACTTTCCCCGCTTGTGGTTTAAAACAAAAAAAAAAAATACTTACCTGACCCCTTGTTGGATCCGGCCGGGTCTCCTCTTTAATTTGGTGCCATCCGATCCCTCGTGGGGGGTCGGATGGCTCCAGGAGAGCCCCCAGAATAGGCCACCCCCCCCCGCTTTGGCAGCAGAAACTGCTAACTGTAAAAAAAAAATGACATTCACTTACCTCCATGTGCGCTGGCTTCCGCTGTCCCTCCTCTTCACCTGGGGGGCCTCCGATCCCCCGCAGGACTTACCGATCTTCAGGAGAGAGCCAGAGAGGCTCTCTCCCCTTTCATCCTCGATGGTGGCCGCCATCTTGCCGCTAAGCCCCGCCCCCTGCCTCCTCCTTCTCTGGATGCCGATCACTGGCATCTGTCAGCAGAGTGGCGAGGGACAAGAGCTTGCAATCGGAGGTAAATACAGCAAAAAAAAAATGTTTTTTATTTAATAAAATACTTTTTATTAATGTGTGTTTTTTTTTTCAACATTTAACCCCTTGTGAACTGGTAAGGGGTCCATGAGACTCCTTATACCAGTTCACAAGGCTGGGGGGGTGGCAAGTCACCTGCCCTAGCGGGTGACTTGCCATTAACCCCCGGCACCCCCATTACCTGCCTCCCCAAAGCCCAGGGGGGGGGGGGGGCAGAAGATCCCGGGCCCACATAGGCTATGTGGGCTCGTAGGCTGCAGGGTGGGGGGGGGCTCAAAAGCTGGCCCCCCCACTCTGTGCCTACAAGCCCCCATAGCTGGTCCCGGGCTGGTTACTTTGGGTAAGGGGGACCCCACATCATTTTTTGGGGGGATTTTTAAGGGTTTTTTTTTTAATTAACCCTTTGTGTTCTGTCATCCAGCAGCTATAAAAGGCTTCCAGCAGGTGAGCAGAAGCCAGTGATCGCCGAGGGACAGAGTGCTCCAGGATGGATGGGAGGTAAGTATTAAAAAAAATAAATAAATAATAATAAAATAATTTTTTCTTTTTGTGTGTGTGTGTGTTTTTTTTTACATTTAACCCATTGTGAACTGGTAAGGGGTCCATGACCCCTATACCAGTTCACAAGGCTGGGGGAGGTGGCAAGTCACCTGTGACTAGCGTGTGACTTGCCATTAACCCCTGGCACCCCCATTACCTGCCTCCCCAAAGCCCAGGGGGGGCAGAAGAGCCCGGGCCCACGGGCTATGCGGGCTTGTAGCCTGCAGGGCCAGGGGCCACAAAAGCTGGCCCCTGTGTCCTGTTTCCACGATTTAACCCTTTGTAGTGTGGATGGTAGTTGTATTTTATTTGTAAATGTTATAGATTACTTGTTTCAGTTAGGGGGGTCTCCTGGGCAGGAACGGGGGGCTACCGATAAATATTTGGTAACGGTCTAATCGGTAGAAATGGGGCTTTCACATGCAATATGCTTTTCCTTAATAAAATACATTTTTTATTTAAAATAAAGGAGGCAATTTTCTAAAAATGTTTTTATTTATTTATTTTTACTTAATAATATTGTAAAAAACAAAATAAAATTTACAAACAAGACATTTCATGTTAAATCCTAAACTCTGCTGCAAAAAAATATAAATATAATTTTCCTGAAAATTACAGCAAAAATGGCGCAAAACATGGCGCAAAATGGGGAAAAATGACCTGTCAACAGAGGGTGACAAAATCTCAAGTAGGCTGGCAATTAAAAGGGTTAATAGTACCTCTGCATGTTGGGTATTGTTCTGTTCGGGAGACCTTGCGCTTTCAGACTTAGCTTGTTTTTTCTGGTTTGCATATTTATATTTTAGGAAAAGGTGTTTTTTATTCAGCTTTTTTATACATTTTTTAGGGAAACCCTGCGCAACCAAAGAATTCTTTGAGGAATTGCGCATTTGAGGTGCGCACTTTGTCTGCAGAACTGAAATTTTCAAGTAAAATTACCGTTACGCACATGTTTTACTTTGGGGTGTTTGGCAAATCTTCCCTTGACAGAACCTATGCATGTTGGGTGTTGTTCTGTTTGGGGAATGTTGCTTTTTCAGATTAAACTTGTTTTTTCTTGTTTGTATATAGTTTTTTTTAGGAAAATGTGATTCTGCTTTTTTATCCATTTTTTGGGGAAACTCTTTGCAACCAAAGAATACATTGAGGAATTACTTCCAGAAAACTATGGGCACATCAACAAGCCTGGTACAGCTAGAAAGCTTGAGGTGTGTACTTCCAGAGAATATATAGTTTGTTGGGGGTATTTCAAATGTAAAGGGTTGTTTTTCTGGTAAAACTGCAAGGTGCGCATAGCGAATATCACAGTTGTATTTTTTCTGAAAATCCCCTAAAGCGCTATTTCAGTTTGGGGGAGTCTCCTGGGCAGGAAAGGGTGTCTACCTATACATATGTGGTATCGCTGTAACCGGGAGAAATTGGGATTTCACACGCAATAACATTTTATTGACAAACTTACATTTTTTATTACAAAAAAACACTACAAATTGTAAAAAAATAATTTTTAAAAAATTTTTTTCACATATTTCACCCAAAAATATTGAGAATACACCTAAAAAATACAAACAAGACATTTCATGTTAAAGCCCAGACTCTGCTGAAAAAAACAATATATAATTTTCCTGGGAAATCCCTGGAAATCCTTTCAAAAATGACAGTTGAACATGTGTAGCACAAACAGTGAAACAGTGAAACATGGTCTGGCAACAGGGAGTGGGAAATTCTGCAGGTAGGCTGGCACTTAAAGGGTTAAAGAGACACTGGAGTTGGCAGCAGGAGCCCCAAAATTAGCTGAATTACACCCTGGAGTTGCAAGCAGCAGCAGCAGCTGCAGGAGCCCAAACATTGCTTTAAAGAGACACTGGGGGTTGGCAGCAGCCGCAGCAGGAGCCCAAAAATTGACGGACACACCATGGAGTTGGCAGCAGCAGCAGCAGGAACCCAGAAATTGGCTGGAAGGCACCCTGAAGATGGCAGCAGCAGGAGCACAAACTTTAGCTGGAAGGCACACCCTGGAGTTGGCAGCAGCATAAGCAGGAGCCCAAACATTGCTTGAAAGACACCCTGGGATTGGCAGCAGCAGCAGCAGGAGGCCAAAAATTGGCTGAAAGGCACACCCTGAAGTTGGCAGCAGCAGGAGCCCAAAAATTGGCTGGAAGGCACACCCTGAAGTTGGCATCAGCATCAGCCCAAAAATTGTCCTAAAGACATAAATATGTTTTGCACCATTTGGAAAGTGTAAAATGTGGCACCATGCTGAATCTAGTCGCATGCATCAGCCATTGGTGGGTGGAAATCCTGGCTGATCTATCCCTGATTCATTTTCACAAAGGTGAGTCTAACCACATTTTTAGTTGATAGACGAGTTCTCCTCGCCATAACTATGGCCCCTGCCGCACTAAACACCCGCTCAGATGGCACCCTACTGGCCGGGCAGGACAGCTTTTCCAGGGCAAACTCTGCTAGTTGCGGCCACAAGCCAAGTTTGGCTGCCCAGAAGTCCAGCGGATCCTCAAGGTGTGTTGGCATGGTCATGTCAAGGTATGACATCACCTGCTGGTTGAGGTCCTGCTCCAGGTCTTCCTGCTGCTCATGAGTAGCCTCACTATGGGGGTGTAGAAAGCTACTCGGTCCAACATGTGAAGGGTGGAATTCCAACGGGTGGAAACATCGCAAATCAGACTATGTTGGGGGCTACCGTTATGACGCTGTGGCGTCATGTGTTTGGCGCTGTATGAGTGACTGAAGTGCATGGAGTTTCCTTGAAGTTGTTAGGATGTCTTGCAGATGGGGGGAACACTTCAGAAACCGCTTGACAACCAGATTTAAGACGTGAGCCATGCAGGGGGCATGGGTCAGGCTTCCTTGGCTCAGCGCAGACAAAATGTTCTTCCCATTGTAGGTAACCATGATTCCCATTTTAAGTTTTCTTGGAGTAAGCCATGTTTGGATTTCCTGATGAATAAATCTAAGCACTTCCTCCCCTGTGTGACTCCGTTCGCCAAGACAAACCATGTGAAGCACAGCGTGACACCTCCGTGCCCTGCACACATGGTAGACTGGAGGGGCACTGAGACTTGAGCCTACAGTGGAGGGTGAGGAGATGGCGGAGGATGAGGAGGCCGAGTCGCACAGTGTCACAGGCCCAACAGGCAGGGAGCGCAGAGGCCGAAGCAGCGTGACCTGTCCAAGTTGCTGCTGCTGCTGCAAAGGGACCACATTCACCCAGTGGGCCGTAAACGACATATACTGTCCCTGACCGTAGTTAAAGCTCCAGACGTCGGCGCTGCCATGCACTTTGCTACACACCGACAGGCTCAAGGACTGGCCCACCTTCTGTTCAACAAAAGTGTGCAGCACTGGTACTGCCTTCTTGGCAAAGAAATGACGGCTTGGGACTCTCCACCTCGGCTTGGCACAAGCCATCAGTTCTCTGAAAGGTGCAGAGTCCACCACCTGAAAAGGGAGCGACTGCAGCACCAGCAACTTGGACAGGAGCACATTCAGCTTCTGTGCCGTAGGATGAGTGGGCGCATACTGCTGTCTCTTGGACATGGCTTCGCTGATGGATTGCTGGCGGGATGCATGATTTGTTGGAGGAGGAGCAGGAGCGACAGAGGATGGTTATGACGCACAGCTGCCTTCGGCTGAGGTGCTGGAGCCTTGGCTAGCAGAAATTGGGAGCGGCGTGCCACTTGGTGAGGAAGCAGGCTGGACCACCTCTTCAGAGCCTCGGTTCTCCCAGGCTGCTTTATGGTGACGCATCATATGTTGACGCAGGAACCCCTGCTCCACTACCCGATACGGTAGCCTGCCGTGCAACAGGTGCTCTACCCCGGCCCCAGCCCCGTTTGGCTCCAGGCTTTACAATTGTGCCCCCATGCTGACTGCCAACCATGCTGCTAACACCTTGCTGCCTCAGCTGCTGACTCCGGGGCAACCTGCGCCCCTCTTCTCCTGATGATGACCATGAAGCTACTTCATCACCCGGTTCCCAAGTGCGATCGACTTCATCATCATCATCATCACCGAGTTGTGGCTGCACGTCACTGATGTTCTCGGTTTCCTCAACAGTGTCTGGCGCAGGAGCTGGAACGCTTGCAACACCCACGACACTGTCCACATCACTATTTGTCTGCCTAGCTAAAGAAGCCACCTCCATTTCTTGGCTGGGCAGTAGCTGCTGACTGTCCTCTATCTGATCGTCCTCCTCACTAAAGAGTGGAGCTGAACCCAAAGCATAGGATACGTCGCTGGGGGAGGGAACGGCGTAGGACAGAGGCAATGGGAGGATGCTCTCGGGGCATGCCAACTCAAGGTTGTGTCAGAGGAACCTACCGACCCTAGACTGGGGGTCTCAGATGTAACTTGTGATGTTGTTGATGAGCGCGTTAACCAATCTACCACGGCAGATGCGTTACTGGTGGAGACACAACCGCTAGCAGATACTGGCAGTTCAGGTCTCTCACCGTGACTCCTGCTGCCACTCACTCCTAGTCTGCTGTGACCTCTGCCTGCTGAATCATGGCCTCTGCCACTCCTCTTTGAACATCCTTGCACTTGTCTGCCTAACATTTTTATGTATTTGAAATGCGCAAAAGATACAATAAAAAATGTGTTTACTTTAAAAAGAAGAAGCTAAATAAAGTTTGGAACTGCTTCTCTGCACCAGATACTATGAAAATTGGCAATATGAGATACCCTGCGGCATAGTGGTTTGGCAGCAGACCGAAAACCAATTCAAAATGCAATACTTTGATTAAGCTGAGGAAGGATCAACAAGCGTATTTAGTATAACAGATAGGCTGCCTAGTGCAGGTTTGGGATGCCCTGCGGCCTGGTGTTTTTTTTTGTTAAAAGCAGACCAAAGACAAATTCAAAATGCAATACTTTGATTAAGCTGAGGAAGGATCAACAAGCGTATTTAGTATAACAGATAGGCTGCCTAATGCAGGTTTGGGATGCCCTGCGGCCTGGTGTTTTTTTTGTTAAAGGCAGACCAAAAACAATTCAAAATGCAATACTTTGATTAAGTTGAAGAAAGATCAACAAGCGTATTTAGTATAACAGGCTGCTAAGTGCAGGTTTGGGATGCCCTGCAGCCTGGTGTTTTTTTTGTTAAAGGCAGGCCAAAAACCAATTCAAAATGCAATACTTTGATTAAGCTGCAGAAGGATCAACAAGCATATTTAGTATAAGAGATAGGCTGCCTAATGCAGGTTTGGGATGCCCTGCGGCCTGGTGTTTTTTTTTGTTAAAGGCAGACCAAAAACCAAATCAAAATGCAATACTTTGATTAAGCTGAGGAAGGATCAACAAGCGTATTTAGTATAACAGATAGGCTGCCTAATGCAGGTTTGGGATGCCCTTTGGCCTGGTGTTTTTTTTTGTCAAAGGCAGACCAAAAACCAATTCAAAATGCAATACTTTGATTAAGCTGAGGAAGGATCAACAAGCGTATTTAGTATAACAGGCTGCCTAATGCAGGTTTGGGATGCCCTGCGGCCTGGTGTTTTTTTTGTTAAAGGTAGACCAAAAACCAATTCAAAATGCAATACTTTGATTAAGCTGAGGAAGGATCAACAAGCGTATTTAGTATAACAGATAGGCTGCTAAGTGCAGGTTTGGGATGCCCTGCGGCCTGGTGTTTTTTTTGTTAAAGGCAGACCAAAAACCAATTCAAAATGCAATACTTTGATTAAGCTGAGGAAGGATCAACAAGCATATTTTGTATAACAGATAGGCTGCTAAATGCAGGTTTGGGATGCCCTGTGGCCTCGTGTGTTTTTTGTTAAAGGCAGACCAAAAACCAATTCAAAATGCAATACTTTGATTAAGCTGAGGAAGGATCAACAAGCATATTTAGTATAACAAATAGGCTGCTAAGTGCAGGTTTGGGATACCCAGGTGTGCTTGTGTTTTTTTTGTTAAAGGCAGACTAAAAATTATTTTAACTAATCCAGTTATATCTTATGATAAATGCTTGTGTGTAACAGACAGGGTTAAATAAGCCACTGCATAGATGGCATGCACAGTGGCATGGCAGATTTACTGCACAAAGAACTGAGATTGAATTGAAAACTGATCTGGGTAATGAAAAAAAAAATTTTTCACTGTCACTTCTAAGCTGTCCCTGGCTGGATGGTTCCGGTTTTTCCCTATCTTTCCCTGGCTCTGTCTACCTCTCTGTCTGCCTCTCTGACTCTCCCTACCTATCTCTAACTCTCTGTCCCTGTCTCTAACTAGCTGTGCTCTGGCCGCAATGCAAGGCTGAAACGCGCACAAGCAAGATGGCCGCCGCTTTATATAGCACGGTGACGTCACCGGGCTTCCTGGCTGCTGATAGGCTGCATGTGACTTACCCATGATACCTTGCCCCAGGGGGTATGTCTGGACATGTTCATCCACCATTTTAGAATGCCTGTAATTGAAATAATTGGAGTTTAAAGGAAAACTTCAATCGATCGAATCGGGGGAAATTCGGTTTCGTTCAGAATCGAATTTTCCATGAAATTCGGAACGAATCCGGGTTCGTCCGGATCGATTCGCTCATCCCTACAAATGATCAGATTTCGATCCGTCCATCGAAAGCGCATATACGCATTAGCGGGAACGAACATGCGCATGGAAAAAGGAACATAAAAAACAAAGAAAAGGCCAAACAGACACAAAAACCTACACAGACACATGCGAAAGTCCAGACGAATCTGTCTCTGAATCGAGGCTAATGTGTCCATTGTGGACTGGTTGACTCAATCTAATTCATCTCAGGAGGCGGAAGACTCCAATGCTATGATGCCTTTGAACCAGGATTCAGTGGATCCTTCCTCCACTACAGTTACTTGGCCAAGTAAAAGAAACCTTTCTGGCCTTTCCCTTCCATCATCTCCCTCTTAACTGCCCCTTCCTGGTGGGGTGCCACCATCTCCCCAAATAAACAGCACCCCGGTCGCTAAGGATTTGTATAGTGATGAAGAAATTTGTTTGAGCACAGTCAACCTTTGCAGTGTGTTGAGGAGGAGGAGGTGGAAGCTGTGTCTGAGACGCTTAGCTTTTGTAGTGGGGTTGGTGGTAGGCATGGACATACTGGCAGTTATGAAGGGGGTTAGGGTTACAGGAGCAAGTGGACATCAAGTGGCATGGATCAGGAGGCAGAGGATTATGTTGATGATTACGCTTTGGATGGGACTTGGCAACCGAGCAACACAGAGGCTGCTTCATCAGAGCAGGAGGGTAGTTGTGACACTGGCTGCGAGAAAGAGCTGAGCCAAGGTAGGGCCAGATCATCCACAAAAAGTCACAGGGCTAGGCCTGCTGGTACGCTCTGCTCAGGAGCAGGTGATGATGACACTGCTGGTCTTTTTGCAGATGCCAGAAGAAAGCCTGCAAAGGGAGATGCAAAGTTGGGTGGTGGTGATGGAAATGCCAGATCTTCTTATTTACAGTACTCATATAACAATTTTTTTGTACTTTCCCAGAGGAACAAAACCTGGCACAGTACCAGATTTGCAAGCAGAAAGTTGTCCATGCCCAGGGCACAAACCTATCATTAGGAACTACAGCTCTACATAGGCACTTGGGAAGGCATCACAAGGCTGCATCGGACAATCAAAATGCACTTTTTCACTTTCCAGGAAGCCAATCCTGCTGCTACTACAAATAGATTTTTTTTGATGGCTTGCCTGCCACTGCCAGTCCTACACAATCACCGCAGGTCTCCTGTCCCACAACCTAGTCTTTCTTCAACAGCTGTGCCTCTGCTAATGCTACTATTACCACCAACAGCATCTCCACTGCCACCCTCTGCTACAACTTGGCCTACACAACTGCAGTTTAACCCTGTGATGCCCGAAAGTGCCAAATTTTTCACCGCTTGCAAGAGGCCATTGCTTCCTCTTCAGTTAGGTTTTCAAAATGCCAATACAGCTGCCGCCATTTTTTGAGGGCTTGCCCGCTACTGCCAGGCTTATACAACCACAGATTAACCTTGTGATGCCCAAGATGGGCATTCTTTGATGTGCTTCAAACTATCAAACAAACAAAGCTGGACGTGGGCTATTCATATGATAATAGGTTGTGGGTGATTCCTGTGCTAATTAGCAGTGGCCAATTCATATGCTAATTACACCACTAATATGTTTTTATACAGTCCTAGGTGACTTCAGATTTTGTTTTAAAGAATTTTAAGGGCCGCCAGGCATTGTTTTTGCACCAGATGTTAATGTTCAGGATGGAGCTCTGAGTGCAGAGGGGCCTTGCCAAGGCAACCTAATCCCAGGCCCCAGGTCAACTGAAAGATCGGGGCAGGACAAGCTAGGCTGCAGGTACAATCGGGGTCATGCCCAGAAGATGAAGAGGCCCAGATGGAGGGATGAGGCAGAAGTGTTGGTCAGGAAAGCAGAAGGTCAGAGTCGACAGCAGAGGTTCACAAGCGGAGTTCAAGCAAGGTTGGGGTAGGCAGCAAAGGTGCAAGGTCGAAGTTTAAGCCAAGATCGTACCAGAGATCAGTCCAAGAAAGCAATAATTGAGAAACAAGCCAGGGTTGTCAATGCAAATGCTTGCATGCCTGTTTGTGTGCATATCAGTGTTGAAATGTGTGTTCATGCACATGCGCTGCTTAAAACAAGGATCAGGAATGTCACTCATCTCGCTGGCCTGGACATCCTGACACAGGTGCTAAATTAAACCCAATATGCACTATACCACATGTGTGGTGCAGGTTGACCGAAGTTTACACTGCCCATACCTAGCACTTTAAGGAAGCTCGGAAGGGAGGGACATATGTCCAATATAATATATAGGCGGAGTAGGGGCCCTGTACAACACCCTGATGAGGTCCAGTCTTCTAGACACATAGAAGGTCAACACATTCTATCCCTTCTATCTCCAGCCCAGTGCCCTGTAAGAGCCTGTGTTTCTTTTTTTACTAAAGCCTTTGCCCAATATTCATCAAAACACTAACAGGTATCAGTATGATGTTCAAATGATGGGCGTTTTGGTATCTGGCTGTGCAACAGCTTGTAGTGCTTTCAGATTTATTACAGTTATTATAACTGATAAGACTGACCCTCAATGCTGGAGTGTGAGGAACTGAATAGTTTGGAGAGCATCCCGGGGTGCTGCTGCACAGCCATGGGCTCAAATAGCCTCCATTTCGTCATCATACTGCTTTCTGTTAGTGTTGTTATGAATGTTGAGCAAAGAATTTAGTCAAAAAAGAAACACCGCCTGTTTTGGGGCCCAGGGCTTGGGAATAGGATTGCTTTAAGTGAACCAGCAATGTTTGGTCCAGGCGGAGGCACACAGAGATAATACTAAGTATTGTAACTATACGACCTTACACATTTATTTAATATTGTGCTATTTAATAAATGATGTTTAACAGTACATTCTTTGTGCTCTTTATAACACAAAAATTATAATACGGCTGCTTTCCCACAAAAAAAATCCAGTAACTAGATTTTAGATTTCCAAATTTCAAATAGATTATAAGAGTATATAAATGATGACATCAATTTTATGGGCACTTAAAATAAACAAATGCTGCCTTATCATGATCAGGTTCACATCAAAGGAGACACAAATGTGATATTAACAAACATCGAATCCTAAAGCATCCTCACTGTCAGAAGCCTGGGGAAAAGAAATCGCACATGTAGAGATTATAATCCATACTGCAAAGACGTTTATGGATGAGGTCTTCCTTTGGGATAAATTTATCATAGTGAGGGAGGCTTACACATTTATCTGGTAGCAAAAACGTGGTGGTTGCAGAAGGCACCTGTTTGTTTTAAGTGCAAGTGGTGGATTACTTCACATTTAGTTACTCAGCTCTCTACAAATCATTTTTGCTTATTTATACTTTAAATAGATTGTTTTGGAAAGTCTTCACACTGCAATGAAGACTTTGGAAAAAATGTACAGAGGTTTGACTACCAAGTCGCAAGGTTTATGTCTCACTTACCACAAAGAAATGTTTCTTTAAGTCTGGATTACTTTATTTATTTGACTTACAAGTTAAAACCGTTTAAACCATTCCAGGTTACATAGATCCCAATCCAAAGTAAAATTCTGTATTTTTCATACTACAAGACATGCCTTCCCATAAGATGCACCTAGGATTTGGAGGAGGTAAGTAAGAAAAAAAAATATTCTGAACCAAATGTGCTAAAACACATCCCTCCCAAGAACCAAATAATAGACAAGGTGCAGAATCCCTCATTTACAGGCAGTGTGGCATTCTCCCCCATCCCATTCCCTATATAGGCAATGTGGCATACAACCCTCCCATTCCCATAGCCAATGTGGCATTCCCCCCCTTCCCATTCCCCATAGGCAGTCTGGCATCCCCCCACTCCCACTACTATATACAGTCTGACATTCCACTCATATCATTCCCCAGAGACAGTGTGACATTCCCCCCACCCCATTTCTATAGGCAGCGTGTTCATGTATATGTGCTGTTTAGAGCAAGTATCAGGAATGTCACTCATCTTGCTGGCCCGGACATCCTGATACAGGTGCTAAATTAAACCCAATATGCACTATACCACATGTGTGGTGCAGGTTGACCAAAGTTTTCACTGCCTATACCTGGCACTTTAAGGAAGCTCAGAGGGGAGTGACATATGGGCAGTATAATATATAGGCGGTGGTGGCAGTTAGACCAGGGACAATGGGCAGGATTCCTTTACCTGCCCGCTTGCCGTTCCTTCATTGGCGCAGAAGGTTTATGTGAGTTGATTTTTTTTTTTACACAACGTCTGGAAGCAGCGTTAGGAGCCGGAGTGGGGACCATGGGTGGATGTGAGGCTCATGGAAGTTTACCTTTTTCCTTGTTTTTTTTTTAATTCGCCCGATGTGACACACTTACATTTTTCCCCCATCGGGGGGGGGGGGGGTGTTGCGTCTTATAGGACCTGTACTTACAGTTACACTACATGGGCAAAAAAGCATTTGACTGAATAAAGATTTAGGCTCAAAGACTAAAACCCAGGTAAAGGGTCCCCAACCCGCCCCACAGTGCATCCTGATTTGATGTGGAACCCCCTGGTACACCCCCATACTCATCTTGATCTAGCAAATCCACTGCTCATGTGTGGGCCTTGCATGACATCACTGCTGTGTATGCTCTTCAGACTCTGCAGACTTAAAAGGCTGCCGATGCATGCACACACGGTATGCTCCGCTTAGGTGTCCCTGGGACAGGGAATCTGCTAGCCTCTTTTAGGGCCCACCAAAACCGATTTGGGTCCAATTTAAAAGGTACCTGTGGCTTAAAATAGAATATATATATATATTTTCTTATTGCATGGCACGGGCCTGCTTCAGTATTCATAACAGTTGGGCTATTCCGTCACAAGGTGGCGCAGTGTACTGCAGAAGAGCTGTGGCATCTCCCGGCCCCCTATAAAAATGGGATTAACCATAGAGTTCCCAGTGTTTCCTCTGCAGTGAAACTGCGAAGATAGAAGATGGCTCTCTCTCTTGCGCAGGTGAGCGGGGCAACCAAGCATGCGGCCCTGCAAGTCTATTTCCACCCGTTTCTGGACCCTCTCTGCCTCCCAGCCTTGTCTGACAGATCGGGTGAGGATAGAAGAGCACTAGGGTCAAGTGCTCCAGGAGCGCTGCTCCAAGCCACAGACCCTGTTCCACAAAGGGTAGCCGGCCATGGGCTTCTGAGGGGGTGAGTTTTGGGGAACTGTGTCTTTTTCTTTTCCTTCAGGGAACTTTTGGCCGCAAGATACTTCAGGCAGTAGTGACTTGAACTGCCGACCGTTACTCATTGGGGATCCCACCCTACTTTTGGACACTGCTTTTGGATGTCCCAACTGTTATGAATACTGAAGCAGGCCGTGCCATGCAATAAGAAAAAGACAATTCTCTGAGTACTCAACTGTAGAATTGTTTTTGTTCTTGCATGGCACGGCCTGCTTCACCCCACCCTTGCTATCGTTATTCTTGGTTGGTATGGTGATTGTTCCAAGTTAATTGGGGTTTTTTACCTTTTTTAAATTTTTAACCTTTATTCTCTCCCGGATTCTTGTCTCACTGCTTGTCTACACTGGGAACTCTATGGTTAATCCCATTTTTATAGGGGGCTGGGAGATGCCACAGCTCTTCTGCAGTACACTGCGCCACCTTGTGGCGAAATAACCCAACTGTTATGAATACTGAAGTGGGCCGTGCCATGCAAGAACAAAAACAATTCTACAGGTGAGTACTCACAGAATTGTCTTATGAATACTTTTCTCAAGAGCAGCATAGAAATGACCCTGTTGGGTAATTCCATAATGCACGTGAAAGCAATGTTATCAGAACTGCTTATTGTAACCTTGTGGATTTTCTTGGCCAGGCATTTGGTCACAAACTATGAGTCAATGCGTGAAAAACAGCATTATTTAAAAATGTAAACTTGGTGGAAAGGCTTGTTAAAAGGAGTGGAAGGGCTTGTTAACATAGTGGAAACATTTACAGCCTGTGGCAAACTGGGGTCAAATACGAGCCCTGGATTTTACCAGCCCCTGGCTGTCCCGAGCCTTGGGCGGTCCGCCAACCATGATGCCTGGGCTATAGCACTGGGGACTGGGGTTCCTTGGCTTGTGGGTATAGGGGGCTGAGAGGGAGATTAGGCGGGCACATTAGACATTAGACGGTACTAAGTTAGCACCATATGAATTTGGGCCCCTTTGGTGATAAGCAGACTGGGAATGATGTGCTATATGGGTTGTAAGGTGAGTATAATATTGTTTTACACGCCCATTCATAATCTAGTAATTTTGGAATATATTTATTGCTGAAATGAAAAATGTTTACTACACATCCCACCTAAATGGGCATCAATCAAAATAAAGTATGATAGGATGGAACACCACTGTATACATGATTACATTGAAAATTTCATCTGTCATTAGAGTAACACTTTACTGGGGCATTTTAGCAGTAAATTGTGAATCAGTGATAATTTCTTGAGGGTTAGGATAATTGTTTATGAGAATAAAACTGACTAAAGTCAACCAAACCAAATGCTTCTTAGATTAAAAATATTGACTCTATATTGTTAATCCAAACCAAGTTATGCAAATCTGCAGCTGTTTTCATTCTGAAATTCAGATTCAAATGAAAACTGTTGTGCAAAGTGCTATAATAATGCTCCATAAATCAATAAATGACACAATAAAAACATAATTGCAATTACACAGCAAGATGCACCGTTTTACAATACATACATTAAGTAACCTATTTTCGATATGGCATACACATTTTGTCACTTTGAATAATTTATCCCTATTTAACATATGATATTCTCAAAAATAAAAGTAGAATGTTCAGAAATATCTGATATTCATTGTGACAATTAGTAATGAGCAATGAGAGAACAGGGAGCTGATTGGCTTGGAAGACATTTCGCAGTGGGAGTCTATGTTTAAAAAGTGCTCCCCTAGCCCCTGGGGCTACTAGCCTGGTGCACCAGTCAAAAGGCTTGCCCACTTCTTGGGGCATCCCTGGAAAAAACTGGACCCAGGACATGGGCGGTAATTGGGTGGTGGCATCCACAAGTCACCCTCCACATGCTGGGCAGGTGGTTTCTGACTTCCCCCAGAGTAAAATTTTAAACCTTCATATCTCGGAAATTCAGACATTGATTTTAAAACTTAGAACAGTTCAGGGCATTGCCACATTTTTAAACATAAAACCTCTCAGGAAGGACTTAAAGAAATTAATTTGTACTGCTTGAAGGAAAGAAGGGACAAGAATGACATTAAGGCACCCCCCCCCCTCTTGGTGGGGTCCCTATTCCTATTTTCAAGTCCCCAAAGTTGAGACATGTAACACAATATAATGCATCAGAACTACTCACCTGGAAAGCTGCTAATATTACTTATAACTAGGGATGAACAAATCGATCCGGACGAACCCAAATTCATTCCGAATTTCAGGAAAAATTTGATTCTGAATTTTCCCGCAATTCGATCGATTGAAGTTTTCCTTTAACCCTTTAAGTGCCAGCCTTCCTAGAATTTTTGTCACACTTTGTTGCCAGACCACGTTTCACTATTTTGCGCTACATATGTTCAACCTTGATTTTTGAAGGGATTTCCAGGGATTTTCCAGGACAATTATATATTGTTTTTTCAGCAGAGTCTGAGCTTCAACATGCAATGTCTTGTTTGGCCTTTTCTTAGTGTATTCTCAATACTTTTGGGTGAAATATGTGCAAACAAATAAAAAAAAAACAATTTTTTGCAATTTGTAGTGTTTTTGTAATAAAAAATGTTTGTCAATAAAATTTTATTGCGTGCGAAACCCCAATTTCTCCCGCTCACAGCGGTACCACATATGTATTGGTAGACACTCTTTCCTGCCCAGGAGACTCCCCCCAAACTGAAACAGCGCTTTTTCCGATTTTCAGATAAAATACAACTATGCTACGCGGTAAGCGCACCTTGCAGTTTTTCCAGAAAAACAACCCTTTAAATTTGAAATACCCCCCACAAATGATATATTCTCTTAAGGTTTCTAGGCGTACCAGGCTTATTGACATGGGTGCAGTCTTCTGGAAGTAATCCTTCAATCAATTCTTTGGTTGCACAGAGTTTCCCTAAAAATTAATAAAAAAGAAGAATCAAAGCCACATTTTCCTAAAAACAAAACTATATGCAAACAAGAAAAAACAAGTAAAATCTCAAAAAGCAACATGTCCTGAACAGAACGATACCCAACATGCATAGGTGCCGTCAAGGCAAGATTTGCCAAACACCCCAAAGTAAAGCGTGCGCATAACGGTAATTGTACTTGAAATTTTTAGCTCTGCTGACAAAGTGCGCACCTTGCAATTTTTCAACCAAAACAACCCTTTACATTTGGAATATCCCCCATAAACCATATATTCGCTGAAAGTACACATGTTAAGCTTTCTAAGCATACTGAGCTTGTTGTAGTGGGCTTATCTTTCTGGAAGTAATCCATTGAAGAATTGTTAGGTTGCACAGGGTTTCCCTAAGAAAAATTATAAAAAGCAGAATAAAAACCATGTTTTCCTAAAATAACAATATGAAAACAAGAAAAAAAAGCTAAATCTAAAAGCGCAAGGTCCCCCGAGCAGAACAATACCCAACATGCATAGGTACTATTAACCCTTTAAATTGCCAGCCTACTTGAAGTTTTGTCACCCTCTGTTGACAGGTCATTTTCCCCATTTTGCGCCATTTTTAACCGTATTTTTGCTGGAATTTCCAGAAAAATTATATACAGATTGTTTGCAGCAGAGTTCAGGCTTTAACGTGAAATGTCTTGTTTGTAATTTTTCTACTGTTTTTTGAATATTTTTGCGTAAAAAACAAAAAAATAAATAAAATAATATTTTTTAGACAATTGTCTCCTTTATTTTAAATAAAAAATGTGTTTATTAATAAAAAACCATATTGCATGTGATAGCCCCATTTCTCCCGATTACAATGGTACCACATATGTATTGGTAGCCCCCGCATTCTTGCCCTGGAGACCCCCCAAACTGAAAAGAGCACTTTATAACTTTTACAAATAAAATACAACTACTATCCACACTATAAACATAAGGGGTTAATTAAAAAAAAAAAAAGACATATGGGGAATTTTAAGGGTTAGAGTTAGGCTAACCCTAACCCTTCAAATTCCAAAAAAAATGGGGTACCCCCCCCCCCCGGGAGGGGGGACCGTATGTCTATTTTTTTAATTAACCCCTCATGTTTATAGTGTGGATAGTAGATGTATTTTATTTGTAAATGTTATAAAGAGCTCTCCCCAAAAACATGACATAGGGCCCCCCTCCCGGGGTGGGGGTAACCCATTTTTTTGGGGAATTTTAAGGGTTAGGATTTAGGCTAACCCTAACCCTTAAAAATACAAAAAAAATTTACATAGGGACGACCCCATTTTTTTGGAATTTTAGGGGTTAGGGTTAGGCTAACCCTAACCCTTAAAAAAAAAAAAAATGACGTAGGTTCCCCCCTCCCGGGGGGGGGGGGGGGGCATTTTTTCTTAAATTTTAAGGGTTAGGGTTAGGCTAACCCTAACCCTTAAAAATAAAAAAAAAATGACGTAGGGTCCCCCTTACCCGTCATAACCAGCCCGGGACCAGCTATGGGGGCTTGTAGGAACATAGTGGAGGGGCCAGCTTTTGTGGCCCCACACCCTGCAGCCTACAAGCCCACATAGCCTGTGTGGGCCCGGGCTCTTCTGCCCCCCCCCTGGGCTTTGGGAAAGCAGGTAATTGGGGGTGCGGGGGTTAATGGCAAGTCACCCGCTAGTTGCAGGTGACTTGCCAGCCCCCAGCCTTGTGAACTGGTATAAGGGGTCTCATGGACCCCTTACCAGTTCACAAAGGGTTAACATTAAAAAAACACACTGACACATAAGAAAAAATTACTTTTATTAAAAAATAAAAACTTTTTTTTACTTTACTTACCTCCGATTGTCAGCTCCTTTGTCCCTCGATGTGATGACAGATGTGATCATGCTGGCTACAGTAGCAGAGGGGCAGGTGATGATCTGATCACCTGCCCCTCTGCTCCTATGGCCAGCATGATTGCATCTGAATGAAGAGCAGCAGGGAGCCAGGACGACACCCGGTAAGTGACGTCATAAGCCACGCCCCAAAGGGGTGGGGCTTAACAGCAAGATGGCGGCGGCCGTCGGGAGAGCCCTTTCAGGCTCTCCCCTGAAGCTGAAGAGCCGGGGGGGGGGGGCGATCGGAGCCCCCCCCCCCCCAGTGAAGAGGAGACCCGGAGGGAGGCAGCGCGACTGCAGGTAGGAAAATGTAATTTTAAATGTTTTTTTTTTTTTACAGTTAGCAGCTGCTGCTGCCAAAGCGGGGGGGGGGGGGGGGGGGCGCTATTCCGGGGGCACCAAATGAAAGAGGAGACATGGCTGGATCCAACGAGGGGTTATATTTTTTTACTGTGGGGGCTTAAAGTTAGCTACGTGAGTCTCACGTAGCTGGCTCTTAAGTGGAGTAGAGGCAGCTACGTGAGACTCACGTAGCTGGCACTAAAAGGGTTAAACTCCAATTATTTCAATTGTAAAATGGTGGATGGACATGTCCGGACATGTCCCCTGGGGCAAGTTATCATGGGAAGGTCACATGCAGCCTATCTGCAGCCAGGAAGCCCGGTGACGCCACAGTGCTATATAAACGGCGGCCATCTTGCTTGTGCGCATTTTAGCGTTGTATTGCGGCCAGAACGGAGCTTGCTACAGACAGGGAGAGACTAACAGAGAGGCAGGGAGACCCACAGAGACCCACAGAGTGCCAGGGAGAGCCAGGGAAAGATAGGGAAAAATCGGGAAGGATCCAGGCAGGGACAGCAGAGAAAGTGACAGGGAAACTTTTTTTGTATGTTTGTTTTAAATTGCTTTTGTTTGTGCTGTAAAAATTCCTGGCCACTGTGCATCCCATCTTGGCAGTGGCATATTTAACCCTATCTGTTACACACATTACAAGCATTTCTTATAACTCGATTAGTTTTCATTTTTTTTGTGCCTGCTGTAAAAACCCCAGCCCACATGGGCATCCCATTTCAGCACATTTGACCCTATCGGTTACACTAAAGCAGCTTTTAAAGGCTATTTCTCATAAATATATTGCAGTTTGAATTGTTTTTGTGTGTGCTGTAAAAACCCCAGCCCACATGGGCATCCCAAACCAGCACATTTGACCCTATCTGTTACACTAAAGCAGCTTTTAAAGGCTATTTCTCATAAATATATTGCAGTTTGATTTGTTTTTGTGTGTGCTGTAAAAACACCAGGCCGCAGGGTATCTCAAACCTGCACATTTGACCCTATCTGTTACACTAAAGCAGCTTTTAAAGGCTATTTCTCATAAATATATTGCAGTTTGAATTGTTTTTGTGTGTGCTGTAAAAACACCAGGCCGCACGGTATCCCAAACCTGCACATTTGACCCTATCTGTTACACTAAAGCAGCTTGTAAAGGCTATTTCTCATAAATATATCGCAGTTTGAATTGTTTTTGTGTGTGCTCTAAAAACAGCAGGCCGCAGGGTATCCCAAACCTGCACATTTGACCCTATCTGTTACACTAAAGCAGCTTTTAAAGGCTATTTCACATAAATATATTGCAGTTTGAATTGTTTTTGTGTGCGCTGTAAAAACACCAGGCCGCAGGGTATCCCAAACCTGCACATTTGACCCTATCTTTTACACTAAAGCAGCTTTTAAAGGCTATTTCTCATAAATATATTGCAGTTTGAATTGTTTTTGTGTGTGCTGTAAAAACACCAGCCCGTAGGGTATCTCAAACCTGCACATTTGACCCTATCTGTTACACTAAAGCAGCTTTTAAAGGCTATTTCTCATAAATATATTGCAGTTTGAATTGTTTTTGTGTTCTGTAAAAAAACAGGCCTCAGGGTATCCCAAACCAGCACATTTGACCCTATCTATTACACTAAAGCAGCTTTTAAAGGCTTGTTTTTGTGTGTGCTGTAAAAACACCAGACTGCCAACTCCAGTTTGTCTTTCAAGCAATGTTTGGGCTCCTGCTGCTGCTGCTGCTTGCAACTCCAGGGTGTCATTCAGCCAATGTTTGGGCTCCTGCTGCCAACACCAGTGTCTCTTTCAAGCAATGTTTGGGGTCCTGCTGCTCCTGCTGCCAAATCCAGTGTCTCTTTAAATCAATGTTTGGGCTCCTGCTGCTCCTGCTGCCAACTCCAGTGTCTCTTTCAAGCAATGTTTGGGCTCCTGCTGCCAACTCCAGTGTCTCTTTCAAGCAATGTTTGGGCTCCTGCTGCTCCTGCTGCCAACTCCAGTGTCTCTTTCAAGCAATGTTTGGGCTCCTGCTGCAAACTCCAGTGTCTCTTTCAAGCAATGTTTGTGCTCCTGCTCCTGCTGCTGCCAACTCCAGGGTGTCATTCGGCCAATTTTTGGGCTCCTGCTGCCAAATGCAGTGTCTCTTTCAAGCAATGTTTGGGCTCCTGCTGCTGCTGCTGCCAACTCCAGTGTCTCTTTGAGCCAATGTTTGGGCTCCTGCTGCTCCTGCTGCCTACTCCAGTGTGTCTTTCAAGCAATGTTTGGGCTCCTGCTGCTGCTGCTGGCAACTCCAGGGTGTCATTCAGCCAATGTTTGGGCTCCTGCTGCCAACTCCAGTGTCTCTTTCAAGCAATGTTTGGGCTCCTGCTGCTGCAGCTGCTGCTTGCAACTCCAGGGTATCATTCAGCCAATGTTTGGGCTCCTGCTGCCAACTCCAGTGTGTCTTTCAAGCAATGTTTGGGCTCCTGCTGCTGCTTGCAACTCCAGGGTGTCATTCAGCCAATGTTTGGGCTCCTGCTGCCAACTCCACTGTGTCTTTCAAGCAATGTCTGGGCTCCTGCTGCTGCTGCTTGCAACTCCAGGGTGTCATTCAGCCAATTTCTGGGCTCCTGCTGCCAAATCCAGTGTCTCTTTCAATCAATGTTTGGGCTCCTGCTGCTCCTGCTGCCAACTCCAGTGTCTCTTTCAAGCAATGTTTGGGCTCGAGCTGCTGCTGCTGCTGCTTGCAACTCCAGTGTGTCTTTAGTCCAATTTTTGGGCTCCTGCTGCCAACTCCAGTGTCTCTTTCAAGCAATGTTTTGGCTCCTGCTGCTGCTGCTTGCAACTCCAGGGTGTCATTCAGCCAATTTTTGGCCTCCTGCTGCTGTTGCCAACTCCAGTGTCTCTTTGAGCCAATGTTTTGGCTCCTGCTGCCAAATGCAGTGTCTCTTTCAAGCAACGTTTGGGCTCCTGCTGCTGCCAACTCCAGTGTGTCTTTCAAGCAATGTTTGGGCTCCTGCTGCTGCTGCTTGCAACTCCAGGGTGTCATTCAGCCAATTTTTGGCCTTCTGCTGCTGCTGCTGCCAACTCCAGTGTCTCTTTCAGCCAATGTTTGGGCTCCTGCTGCTCCTGCTGCCAACTTCAGTGTCTCTTTCAAGCAATGTTTGGGCTCCTGCTGCTGCTGCTGCTTGCAACTCCAGGTTGTGTCTTTTAAGCAATTTTTGGGCTTCTGCTGCTGCTGCTGCCAACTCCAGTGTCTCTTTCAGCCAATGTTTAGGCTCCTGCTGATGCCAACTCCAGTGTGTCCAGTGTGTCACTATAGAACTTACTCCCTTCTGCTGACTTATTTTGCAGCTACTCCTAATTGAACTGACTTCTGAGGAGACCTTCACATTGAAATATACATGTATGAAGTCATCATCTGCTTCCAGAGAGGCCCTGCAGAAGGGAGGAGGGTTACTGGGACTTATTAAGAAATTTAAAGCAGGTTGATGAATGTTGCAGCTCCTGACAGTCAGCATAGGAAGAGCAGGGAGCAGGATAATTTAATGTCAGAGAGTGAGGAACCACCCCAAACTGCCATCTGGAATTTTTGGGCCCCTCTATAACCTATATATGATGATCGGGGCCCCAGATTAAACTGGACCTCTGTTGACAAGGCAGGCAGGCCATGCCCTAACATAATGCCCATGGATTAGGTTCCAAGATAGCATGCAGGGGTATGAACCTGAGATGCCACTTCCATAGCCTCTACTGCTGGGGACTCCACAGAGCCAGGCATCATGGGCAAAGCCGCATGGGGGAGAGACAGGGCTCTATAGGAGGTTGGGAGTGCAGGAGCCAGGATCAGGTGGCACATTCACAAAATATGAGGGGTTTGAGGAGAGCAAGACATCGCTGTATGTCTGTGCCCCGACCCCTTCCAGAAACAAGCGTACCTCAGCTTGCTCAGACTCCCAGAGCCCCCCCCCCCTCCATTTCCCCACCCCGCTTTGGCTTCCAAACTCTGAATATGGACACAGACTTCTGGGAGAAGTCCATGTTTACGTATGGGTACCCAGACAATCCCCGTTTGGTACCAACCCCGAACTAACAGTCTGGGTGAGTGTTGGAAGCTGCCAACCTCCCGTGGAACCCTCCCTTTACTATCCACAAATAGCTTTGAGATTGCTTTTTATGTGGCTAATGGCAAAACATATAGGACCCGATTTATCAAGCATTTCTGCCAACTGGTAGTGGTTAGAGTGGTGCCAAATATAAAACAAAATACAATTATTTTTACACTGGCACATGGTGCTTCACGGCATATGTTTTAGCAAACACTTTTTTTGTAAAAAAATTAAAATTATAGTCCTGATTTATCAAGCATTAGAGCATTAAAAAAAAATGGGTTTCCACACTTGCGCATATTGCTGCACTACAAGAATCACATTTACTGAAACATTAGCAGTGCAGCAACATGCTAAAAATGTACAAATCATATTTTTCACTATAATTTGCACTGAAATGACATTGTATGGCAGAAGTGCTCAATAAATCAGGCACTACATTTTGCACCACTCTAATTTGCGTCGATTCGGCATAGTCTGGCAGAGTGCTTGACAAATCAGGCTTATAGTTTCACTGCCTGAATTGGCAAGTTCCCAGGCAGCAATGTAAGGTAGCGGCCATGCCACATTTTAGTGAGTAATTCTCTTGATCTCTAGTGATATCACCACGTAGCCTTCATGGTCAGTTGCATGAGTTTGAACAGTTACAGGTAGAAACAAAGAAAGTTTAATGTACAACAGCACTAAAAAAACTTTCATTGTACAATTAACTCTGTGATGGGTTTTATGCATATTCTCAGCAGGAGACCACCAGTGTATTTTAAATGAAAATATGTGAAAATGAGAGATTCATTTTTAGATCAATGTTGTGTAAGGGAATGTAAACAAAATTTTACTATACCAGGTTCCCTGCTGGTTCAAATGATTCGTTTTATCATTTTTGAAGCAGTATACAACATATTAGAAAATATAGGTACAATGAATAGTAGTTTCCCGTTTTTCAATGTACGAATCGTAACACATCATTAACTCTGCAGGATGCCTAACAACATATATACTTTTTAAAATTTGTAATTCTGTACAGCAAAAATCCAATATATTCACATGGCTTTAAAATAATAAGAAAATATCCTACATTGTTGCAGATATGTAAAAATATAAAGTGGGGCGTTTCTATTGCGAGGGCAATGAAAGCAGCCTGCATGCTCACCTGGCACAAAGCCTATTAACAGAAAATCAATTTGTCCGCTAATGTGGAGCAGATATTTCTCGTTAGCAAACTGATGCTATTAAATCCAGATTAAATAGTAATTAAGAAATATCAAATTAGAAATCTGACATATATTTGCATGCTTACTAGTTCACACAAGTTTCAAAGGCAAAAATATCCATCTGTTGGGTTACCAAGTTGGAAATTTTCACACATCCTCAGATAACAGATGAATCTCCAAATGTGTAAAAAACTGCATAACATTTACAGATCATACAATAGTACAGTATGTGCATAGGAAAAAGTGAATCTGATTCAAACATGTTTAATTCTGTATTATAAATATTGCACGCTTATTGGCTGTCTAATATTATTGTCTTTCAGAAGATTTTTGAGGGCCAGGGTCAGAAGGTTTTTTTTTCACCCCACCTAAATATGCATATACAGTGCAAAGTAAAAGTTTTAGAATGCCTTGATTTGTCAAGTTATTTTTTATATTAACATAGTTCCAGTACAGCAAAAGTAAGTTAAAAAGTAAGTTTAAAGGAAGTTAAAAGCATACAAAAAATAATTGTTAACCCTGAAACACAAAAGTGTGAACTTAATGTATCCCAAGGGCTTTTTTTAAAGCAAACCAAAACACGTTTTACACTAAATAGATGTTGATTCTAGCATGGGGGGCATCCTGAGTTCTTATGCCCCCCCAACGCATTCACTGCCACCTGCCCAATCTTACCTGCTCCTCATTCCCCTGAATACATCCCCATTACTCTTCAGGACAGAGCACATTACCATTATAATAGCAAATATCTGCAATTACCAAAAGAAGAAACAGACAACTATAACCCGGAGTAGGAGAGTAGGTCTGTACTACAGAGAAATCACCATGCATTACCGGCATGATGGGAGCGGGGAGGCCAGCTGCGCTGTCAGCGGGTGGCGGAAGCGCAGCCGGCCTCCCCGCTCCCACCATGCCGGTAAGTGTTTGCTGTATAGTGGGAATGGGGAGGCCGGCTGCGCTGTCAGCGGGCGGCGGAAGCCGGCTTCCGCCGCCCGCTGATAGCACAGCAAGCCTCCCCGCTCCCACCATGCGGTGGAACCGCTTCTCCCTCCTGCCCACCCTGGTCGGTTTGGGTTGCAGTCGGAGCCAGCGCTATACTCGGACGGCTCCCCCGCGGCTCGGCTCCACGCGTCTTCTCTCCCTCCTCTGATGATGCGTCCTCTTCACTCCCGCACCTGGTCTTCGGGGCGGAAGCCGCAGCCGTCGGGCCACCATCACGCCGGCTGTCACGGCTGGCCTCCTCGTCGCCGCTCGCCTCCTCTGGCCGTGCAGGGCCCCCAGGTACGGACCACAGCTCCAACCTTCGCTCCCCCTCCCCAGGGGAGCCACTGATTCGCCCTCCGGCTCTTGGGCGACCGCCGCCCCCTTCTACTTTCTGCCTCTCTGCCCACCATTTCCTCGGGCCGTCGCCATATTGGGTTCCGCGCTCTCCAAGTCAGATGGACCTCCGGTGGGGAAGTAGCGCTGTATCTTGGCAGCCTGATGATTTCAAGGGGCTGACAGCGCCGCCCGCTGACAGCGCAGCCAGCCTCCCCGCTCCCACCATGCCGGCATTTTTTTTTTAATTTCAGGGCTTGGTGGGAGCGGGGAGGCCGGCTGCGCTGTCAGCGGGCGGCAAAAGTCGGCTTCCTCCTCCCACTGACAGCGCAGCCGGCCTCCCCGCTCCCACCATACCGGCATGTAGCATACCCTTACCTACATGCTGGCAGAGATGAGCGATTCTTTAAAGTTCGATTCGGACGAACCCGAATTTCTTGGAGAAATTCGGCGAATCGCCCGAATCGAATTTTTAAGAAGTTCACTCATCTCTAGTGGCAGCCATTACAGTTTTCTATACTATCAAATCCCAATTTGGTCCTATTGGTTCTATACTATATGACACTATACTAATAAGGCCCCTACAAACTCAGATAAAAAGTTTGTAGAGTTAACAATTTGTGTAACTGGCCCCTTAGAACACATAGAGGCTGATTTAAGACTAGCACCACATATTGGTGTGTCTAGGGAGCTGCACTCAGAGCATCTGGAAGTGGACGCTGCAAGCGGAGCTCTGGCACTGTGACCTAGCTTTACTGATGAACAAATGACGCTTCGATAAATGTGATGTCTGCAGGATTCTGTCATAAGTCACTTACCTTCTTGGTCCCGCAGTGTCCTCGGTCGGTTGCTTGGCCGGCTTGCCCAAGTCCTGGGCGCCCAGCAGCCTCATCAGCAACTGCCGTGGGCGGCTCCAGCTGAGGGGTGCCTTCTGCTCGCGGCCGCTTCCCTGGCCGCAGACAGCCCGCCTGCCAGAGGCTGGTTTAAAGGGCCAGTGAGCCCTAATCTTGTTAATTGGGAAACACCCTAATTATGTTTTGGGCAATCAGCCCACAGGTAATTGCTGGGCCAATGAGCCCGAGTTTTTCCCCCGACCAATCCCGTCCACTTCCAGGCTTCTTAGGTGCTCCCAGCTCACGCTCTTACTGCCTGTGATAGCGTGCTGCTGGGTGCTATTATCCTGTACTGTTGATTGTTACCGTCAGGCGCTAGCTTGCCTGACCATTCCGTGACCACCGCCTGAACTGACCTTGAATTCCCACTACATCCCTGCCTCATCCCTTGTACTGCAAACTCTCTGCTTACCCAGTTTGACCTTTGGCTTGACCTTTGTCCTTTCTCATGTTTTTCCCTTGGCACTGTGTATCGAGAGGACTGATTGTTCTGTGTATGACCCCGGCTTGTCTGACTATGCTTACTCTTACCTCTGGTTCACCTGCCTTCACCCCTGTGAGTTTACAATGTTTGAGCTACCAGGTCCTGGGGGCAACTGTGTCCGGTGAGACGATTAAAGTATCCCAGCCAATGGGGGCTTGACTATAGGCGAAGCTAGTTGCGGAGATTGGGGGTTGTGAACTCACTAGAAGGCGGGTGTCCTTGGGGTTTGACAGATTCACTGCAGAGCCTGAGCGTACCAGTGTTGCTATGGTTTTATGACCAATATGCAGCAGCATTCTGTTTCACCCACATGACCCAAACAACTTTTTAGTGTTTATTTACATTTATATGTGCATATTTAAGCAATATGATATCACAATGTTCATAAATTTATGTTTTGCAACAACAGCATGCTTTCGGCAGGGTGATGGTTCGTTTAACAATACATCTGGTTTTGCGGTGAGCTGCATTGTAGTGCACTTTAGATGCGGTATGTGGGTTCTGCACAGGCATCATGGGTCATGTCTTCTGGCCGTATCTCCTATCAGCTAAAAGAAAACACATAGATTAATTTTGATCAATACAACAAGCCAACACCTGCACCTGCTGGCTACCTAAGTCTCTGTGGCTACTCCTCCCACCTAGTGCTATTGGTCAGCAGTATTTTAGAGTTACAATGTGGCCCTGTACTTACCTAGTAGCCATCCTGGTGGCATTTCATTGTTCTCAAATTTCCGGCATAGGGAAGATTGCTGCAACACATATGAGTCGTTGCAGGATCCCGGAAAGCCCGATCTCAAGGCACATGTCTACATCTCCTGATCACAAACCACCATCACATTAAGGGAATGGAAGTTCTTCCAGTTGCGATAGGGAAGCTCTTGTGCTCAAGGTGGACGGAATGGAGTATGTGTGCCATCAAGGCACCCAAGGACATTGGGAATTCCTGCCATGCGGTAGAAGGCCAGCTTTATGAGTTGCACCTCCTCCTCCGGAAAGCATAGATAGATATACAGGAATAAGATCACATATGGCCAGGACAACCTCATTGAAGATGCAGCTCATGGTCTTCTGGCTGATGCCACTGAGGAGAGCAGCAGTGGCCCGAAAAGTGTCCCACACCAAGATATTCAGGGAGGCACACATGCACACTATGCCAGGTATAGCCTGGCTGTGGCCAATGTTAGTGATGAATTCTATGTAGAATTTGGTCATACAGCGACAAAAGCACAGCACGATTCAGGTGGAACCTGCTGTGGATTTTCTCAACACTCAAATCCCACACAGACAGCCAGGTACTAAAAACTCTGTCAGCCCGTACTCTCACCACCCTGGCTTTCAAAGGCTCTTGGGATACCTCAGCACTGGCAGCACACCACAGCCACACAGCAAACATCAAGCCAAAAGCTTCCACTTCACACCTGCATTGCAAATGCACTCTACACACAATCGCTCACACAAACAAACAACAACTCAAGCTAAATACCAAACACACACACTCTCACACAAACACAAGTGCACCTCAAAGCAGCTCACCACAAAACCAGATGCCTTGCTGAATAAACCATCAGTCTGTTGAAAGAATGCTTCCTTAATTTGGCCCAGCCAAGAGGGGAGATGCTACACAGACCACAAATGATCTCCATAAAAATCCACTCCATAAAAACTCTACACACTATTCACCACATTCACCACAAAGGTAAGAACTTACAGAAACAACATTGATGTCACCCAGCCCAGACACTCCCACAGACACTGGTAAGAAACACAGACTGGCTCTGTCTGCCTTGACTGAGTAGTGAAAACACACAAATGACGCTCCCGCCTTTGCCACAGCATCCAATGATGACACACACAACAGACAGCCCTTTATTTATACTTATCCACTTGTAATGTACCAGACACAGGTAGGGGCCTCTTTCCACATTTCAGCATCCATGCTCGCAGCACAAGCCAAAACTGTACGCAGGTGTGTAGGAAACACTGAGCTTAATTTGCTCAACATCAATGGGGCATCTTCTAATGTTTAACTAATGCTATACCAGCACCTTGTCCTCTTTATCATTAACATTCAAATAGCCGTTATATTATATCATCAAATAGTGTGAGTTGCCACAATTTCACCATCAGTTCTTTGAGCATATAGAATAGCCATTTCAGCAGCCATCTGTGCATCATTGGCTGATTAGTGTTTTAGCGTCATACAGTCCACACACCAGCGTTTTCCTTATTAGTATAATTGTCCATGCCCTGCTCCTGATTTGTCCACCAATCACAGAAAACCTGCTCAACATTTCACTATTCTTGCTCCATTTACACATCTTGGGGGTTTCCCTTCTGTCTGTGATTCTGTATACAAAGAGAGTCTTCTATGGCACCCACTAAGCATGCATTATGGTCAGTTGGCCAGTCTTGTGGGGCGCAGTACCATTGGTTTGTATCATGGCTGAGGTGTTTGTGCTTGTTAGTGCTTGTAAAAATTATGTGGCTATGTCACAGTCCTTCCTTGAATGTTTTGGTTGCTTAGTGTCAGTTGTTTACCCACATGCAGAGGCAGCATGGGAATCTAATGGTGGCGAGGAAGTTGAAGGGCCAACAGACAACACAAAGTTATGATAGGAAAAGTAGGACCCACCAGTAGTCACCAAGTTTCTATGACCCCACCCACAACTTCTTCCAGGCAACCGGATGTCCTTGGTAAGTGTGCACTGAGTCCTGAGTTGCCTCTTTGTGTGTAGCATTAGTTTGAGGCATGTTTTTAGTTCACAAATTGTAATGGTTGTGCAGTGTGTTTTTTAGGCCACATGATGTGTAGCTCCTCAACATCAAGCCATCCTTCTGTTGTTTTCAAAACATTTGTGTTTAAGGTACAATTTATTATTGATATTATTAGGCTAGTGTATTTATTGTGTTGTTTGTTGTGTTGTTTGTAGGTCGCATTATGGCAACCTCAACATCCACCACACGCCCTTCGTGCAGCCAGTCAGAGCCTGTTCGTCAATGGACTCTAAATGGCAGTTGTGTGCATACCTGATTTTAGTGTATCACTTTTTGCCTCATATGTGTTTATTGTGTTTCTAGCCCTCACTCCAGATTCCTTTGATTTGTCAAAGCATGTTGCAGATGGCCGGTATGTGTCCATACTCAACTGGGGGCCAGCTAGACAGTTCTGCCTTGCCAAACGCAATTACAATCAGCCAAAGTTCATCCTCAACATGTGTGGACCAACAAAACACAGAAACACACCAATCAAGAATTGAATCGGTAGGTGTTAATGTCCCACAGTATGCTGACCAAAACAACCTGGGGTCTAAATGTGTAGCTGCTTCTGCATCGAGTAGCACTAGGCCCACATCAAGACACAATGTCCTAAATCACCACTAGATATTGTGTGTGTTTAAAGTTAGGATTGTTAAAGAGTGAATTACATGTGTAGTAATGGCACACCATAGGTCCAACACAGATCAATACATGGAGTATAATTTGAGTTTATGGGGTTGCATCCCCAACTCAAAACAAGATGCCTGTTGTTGAATGTGTTTTGTCTTTTTACTGCCGCCATGTTGGTTGGTGATGATTGTCAAGAAGGACCCAGTAATGCCCAGCTGTATGAGCTGGGTACACAAATGTTAAAAGCCTACTCAAGACACCAACCCATGCCAGAATAGATGACAGCCTGGCAGGCATAGAAGGGCTGTGAGCAGAAGCAGTACTGCCCCTACTCCACCTATTAGGCCCAGCAGAGTCCAACTCCGAGGGTCCAGCCACTTCCCTCTCACTCCCAGACCCCTCAGGGAGTATGGTGGAATCTCTCACCTCCTCCACATCAGGACTCCCCACTTGAGACTGGTACCAGTGGTAGCCAGACCTTGCTGAATCCTCTTCAGAGGAACTGAGGATGCATACCACCCCCACATCACTAGCACACTGCGCTGGGTATTCAACTTCCTTGTTCCGTTCCTCCCCTGGGTCCTCTACTTGGGCATGTCGTGAGGGCCCCTCCTCCATTGAGTCATCAGAATCCTGCACTGTGGTGGCCCTTGCCACGCTTTCCCAGGGGAGGGTGCTTATCTGTGAAGACATAAAAGAGAACAAGAAAATACATCAAAGCCTACAACAGGTTAAACTGGGCAGATCAAAGAGTTTTGGGTGTGTAGTCAATGCCAGATGCCATATGCGTAAGCATCATACAGCTTATACTTCTCTTTGGGCTCCTTGGTGCTTGTATGGCAGCAGATTGATATTAAAGTCCCAGGAGACCGTGGCCTTCACCACCTCCACTATATGCCTCTTGCACCCCTTCACTTAGTCATATTCCATGACACAGAAATCAATACACAACAAGATAATAAAGCACAAATTTGTTAGAAAAAATGTCAATACATTAGAAATGTGTGAACCAAAAAAAATCTAAAAAAAAAGAAACGCTATAAGAATATTGGTCATTGGTTATAATCCACACTATAAGAACTTCATCCCCAGAGCGAAAACACATGGAATGTCATTGTTAACACACTGGAGCACTGGTACTGCAAAGGCGGAACACAAAATATAATTCTGCAGCGTAAACATGAAGTGTGAGGAACGACGCTAAAGGTCTTTTATTGCTGCCCAGGAGAGCCAATGCACTCATTTTATGTAATTAAAAAAATCTGAAAACTGAAATCCAAACATGATTTCTACCCAATTAAAATATACACCATTGAATTGTATGGTAGAATGCAACTGAGCAACAGGTGCTACGTGGTGTTGCTGATCTTACAGCGCTGGCGCTTTACACTGAGCCACCACTAGTGATACATGCGACGCTACATGATGCCATTAGAGGCGCTCAACAGTTCATACTTTCATATATATATATATCTATTACTCATACTGTGCCCGGCGGTCACCTGGCGCTACGTGGTACTAAGTGACATCAGCATTCCTTAAAAGGCCCATAATCTTCAAGTGTAGCATAATTTAGCAAACATGATCAAACATTTATTTCACACTTTCGCAGGAAATACAGTTTAGGTAAGGATCAGACGTCCATTAGACTGTTCAGACACCAAAAATGCCAGCAGCCTCAGTAGCAGTGCAGTAGGGCCAGCCACAGACTTGAACACCTATGAAATTGCTGGGAAATTAATGATGTGCTCTTCATCACAGTGATAAAACTTGCACAGATGTCAGTGTCCTGCTGTTTGCATTGAATGCAATGCACATATCCTAGTGCATCATTTTTCGTGCTGGGATTTGCATGACAACAAATAGCGCAGGCAGGAGGGGGCATTACAAACAGATCAGAATGGTAGCCAGAAGTGTCAGTTGCTACTGTAATGTATTGTAGTGGAAGGGATTTGTGTATGAATTGTATTTAGAAAAATGGCTTTGTAATTCACAGAGCTACTTACAAATAACAATCTCTTCAGCACAATGCTCCAAGAAATGTATGGGGGTATACAAATTATTAGGTATGGCAGCCTTTGAGAGTGTTCAATCCAAATACATTTACAGAGTTTTTTTTTTTTTTTGTTTGGATTTCCAATATGCTGCTGTTATTTTTGAACTACCTACCCCAAAAAATTACACCTCATTGCAAATAAAAGAGATTTTAAAATGGAAGAAATATAAATATTTATATATTGTTTACATTATTGTGTGTTAGTCTAAACTGTTTTTTCAAGTAAAAGAGTAAAAGTAAAAGAAGTAAGTAAGAAGTAAAAGAAATCTGACTTAATTCATTCCTGGCAACTCAGTGCCGGGTAGGGTTCAGATCTGCAAGTAACCTAAATCACCTACTGGCGTTATCCCTGAGCCTTAAGTTTATAATAAATTCTAATTTTTCTTATGGTTTGTATGATGAGAGGCTAGGAAAGAGCTACACACCGTAATTCCACTTTTCCTAGCTCTGATAGGAACAGATGAGTAACTCAACAATGCAGGGCTCATTGATGATGTGAGGGGGGAGATTTGGTTAGTATATTCACCTTGTGAACCAAAATCAGTGGTGCACTGGCCTTGGGGAGAATCCGGAAAATTCCTGGTGGGCTGCAACTGCTTGCAGTCCAGCTGGGCTGCTGCCTCTAACAGCCCCATCTAATTTATGTCTCCCTAGTCTTTCACAAGCTCCATGTACTGGGCTTCACTGTACCCCCTCCCAATAAACCCCAGCCCATTCTCTGCTCCATTATTAACCCTTTAATTGCCAGCCTACCTGCAGCTTTTGTCATCCTCTGTTGCCAGACCATGTTTCACTATTTTGCGCTACACATGTTCAACTGTGATTTTTGAAAGGATTTCCAGGGATTTCCCAGGAAAATTATATATTGTTTTTTTTCAACAGAGTCTGGGCTTCAACATGAAATGTCTTGTTTGGCCTTCTTTTAGTGTATTCTCAATACTTTTTGGTGAAATATGTGCCAAAAAAAAAACATTTATTTTTTGCAATTTGCAGTGTTTTTTTTGTAATAAAAAATGTAAGTTTGTCAATAAAATTTTATTGCATGCGAAACCCCAATTTCTTCCGGTCACAGCGGTACCACATATGTATTGGTAGACACCCTTTCCAAACTGAAACAGAGCTTTAGGAGATTTTCAGATAAAATACAACTGCGCTATGCACTATGCGCACCTTGCAGTTTTTCCAGAAAAACAACCCTTTACATTTGAAATACCCCCCACAAACTATATATTCTCTGGAAGTACACGCCTTGTTTATGTGGGCCTAGTTTTCTGGAAGTAATCCCTCAATGTATTCTTTGGTTGCACAAAGTTTCTCTAAAAAAGAATAAAAAGGAAGAATCAAGCCACATTTTCCTAAAAAAAACTATATGCAAACAAGAAAAAACAAGTAAAATCTCAAAAAGCAACATGCCCGAACAGAACGATACCCAACATGCATAGCTACTGTCAAGGGAAGAGTTGTCAAACACCACAAAGTAAAGCGTGTGCATAAGAGTAATTTTACTTGAAAATTTCAGCTTTGCAAAGTGCGCACCTTGCAATTTTTCAACCAAAACAAACCTTTAAATTTGGAATATCCCCAATAAACCATATATTCCCTGAAAGTACACATGTTAAGCTTTGTACCCAGCTTGTTGTAGTAGGCTCACCTTTCTGGAAGTAATCCCTTGAAGAACAGGGTTTCCCTAAAAAAATGAATAAAAAAACTGAATAAATAACATGTTTTCCTAAAATATAAATATGCAAACAAGAAAAACAAGCTAAATCTGAAAGAGCAAGGTCCCCCGAGCAGAACAATACCCAACATGCATAGGTACTATTAACCCTTTTATTGCCGGCCTACTTGAAGTTTTGTCACCCTCTGTTGACCCTCTGTTTTCCCCATTCTGCGCCATGTTTAACCGTGATTTTTGCTGGAATTTCCAGGAAAATTATAGATATATATTTTGCAGCAGAGTTTAGGCTTTAACATGAAATGTCTTGTTTGTAATTTTTCGACTGTTTTTTTTTTAAATATTTTTGTGTAAAAAAACAAAAAAAAATAAAGAAATATTTTTTAGACAATTGTCTCCTTTATTTTAAATAAAACATTTAATTTATTAGAGAAAACCATATTGCATGTGAAAGCCCAATTTCTCCCGATTACAATACATATATATCGGTAGCCCCCCATTCTTGCCCAGGAGACCCCCCCAAACTGAAAATAGCACTTTATAACATTTACAAATAAAATACTACTACTATCCACACTATAAACAAAAGGGGTTTATTTAAAAAAAAATTACATAGGGTCCCTCCTCCTGGGGGGGGGGGGGGCATTTTCTTGGGAATTTTAAGGGTTAAAAACCCTTAAAACTCCCCCAAAAATGATATGGGGCCCCCTTTACCCTTCATAATCAGCCCTGGGCCAGCTATGGGGGCTTGTAGAACAGGGTGCAAGGGGCCAGCTTTGGTGGCCCCCCACCCTGCAGGCTACAAGCCCACATAGCCATGGCCCAGGCTCTTCTGCCCCCCCCCCGGGCTTTGGGGAGGCAGGTAATTGGGGTGCCGGGGGTTAACGGCCCCCAGCCTTGTGAACTGGCATAGGGATCTCATGGATCCCTTACCAGTTCACAAGGGGTTAAGTGAAAAAAAAACACAGAAACAAGCAGAAAAAATATTTTATTCATTTATTTTTTAATACTTTTTAATACTTACCTCCCATCCATCCCTGTGTCCCACGCTGATCAATCTGGCTTCTGCGCTCCGGCTGCTTCTGGAAGCCTTTTATAGCTGCTGGACGACAGAACATAAGGGGTTAATTTTAAAAAAATTACATAGGGTCCCCCCTCCCAGGGAAGGGGGGGGGCATTTTTTTGGAATTTTAAGGGTTAA